>JAQGAW010002801.1:0-14125 GCA_034698025.1 Phthiracarus crinitus | reverse complement strand
CAACAATGATTTTTAGAAGATAGGAGTCTATTTTTATGAAGATAGGAGTCTATTTTTTGAAAAAATCCCTTTATTAATATAGAGAAAAAATTCCTTAATAAATATAGAGACCGGTCCACAGACAAACAGACATACAGACAGACGGACAGACATCCCAAATCCAATATCTTCTTTATCTAAAGTGAGAAAATAAAAAAAATCAAAATGTCATTTTTACATTCTTTTCAAAGATAAAAAGGAACTCAAAAAACTTTCGAATATTTTCTGGAATAAAATGCATTAAACTGCATTAATCTGGTTTAAACCGGAATAAACCAGATTAAACTGGATTAAATCGGATTAAAATGGATTAAAGCGGATTAAACTGGATTAAACCGGATTTAACTGGAATAAACTTTAATAAACCGGTTTATCTTGTTAACAAAGATTAAGACAATAAACTGAAATACTATTCATACTTTGATAATAATTCTAATTTTATTGTTTTCTTGATTTGACGTAAAATATTAAATTATATTACTTAATAAATTATGTTAACTTAAAAATCTATATAAATTCTAAATTTCATTTTTGCCTTCTTTTCAAAGATAAAAAGGGACTCATAAAACTTTTAGAATATTTTTTATTATTATTTTAAACGGAATATACTGGATTAAATTGGATTAACTTGAATTAATCGGTTTAAAATGCTAACAAAGATTGAGAAAATAGCTAAAATACTTTTCATACTTTGATAAATTCTCATTTTATTGTTTATAAATTTATAATTAATAATTTATAATTTAATTAATAATAAATAAATTATAACTTATAATAAACACCTGACCCATGATTCTACCCACCATCCTATCTAATTCTTGGTTTTGAGTTCTTGACAGTATGGTTGCTCTCGCTTCACAGCCATTTCGCTGAATGGTATGCGCTTTATATAGTTTAGTTAGGCCACGCCCCTCTTTTATTTAATTTAATGAGAAATTCTAATTTTATTGTTTTCTTGTTTTGATTTAAAATATTAAAATATTTGTCTTAAAGCTCTAATATTAACTAAAAAATCTATAAAATTCTAAGTTTCATTTTTGCCTTCTTTTCAAAGATAAAAAGGAACTCATAAAACATTTCGAAAATTTTCTCTTGTATCTATAACTTGATATTATTGCATTAAAGCAGATAATACTGGATTAAACTGGGTAAATTGGATTAAACTGGATAAAACTGGTTTAAACTTGAATTAATCGGTTTAACATCCTAACAAAGATTAAGACAAATGCTCAAATACTTTTCATAAAATAGGAAGGGTGGGAGAGCCATGGGTCAGGTGTTTATTATAAGTTATAAATAATATATTACAAAGAAAAAATTGATTGATTAATGTTAATAATTTGATAAATACTTTTATAATTTTTTATAAATTTTTTATAATACATTAAATGCTTAAATACTTTTCATACTTTGATAAGTTCTAGTTTTATTGTTTTCTTGTTTTGAAGTAAAATATTTAAATCTTTTATAATAAAAATATTTTCCTTTAACACGAGTACTCAAAATTTATAATTTTAAGCTCTCAGATATTATCAAATTTAAAAAATCCATAGAATCAAATTTTATTATTCTTTATGACTTATTTTCTAACCAATAAAATTCATAGTTTACTTTTCACAAAAAAGTGCATAAGAAGTGAGACTTTTAAAATTAAAAACATTTTTCTTTCCTACGAGATCTCAAAAATTATATTTTTAAGCTTTTCACTCTCAGTTATTATCAACTTATTAACACTTAGCATCAAAGATTATCTTAGTAATTTGTAATAGACACCTGTTCCATGATTCTCCCCAGTTTCCTATCTAAATGATTCGTTTTAAGTCCAACACTTGATTTTTGCACTCGCTCCATAGCCATTTCGCTTTATTGTAAACGCTTTATATAGTGTAGTTAGACCACGCCCATTTTTATATATTTTAATTTAATTGTAAAATGAAAAAACTTCAAATAATAAGGCTTGGAGATTTTGTTTTAATCTTTGTAAAGAAGCGAAATGTTTTATTATTTAAAATTTAATATTTTTTTAAAAATTAATTACTAAATTTAAATAAATATATATATATATATAATTTAAATTGACAAAAAAGAAAGAATATAACTAATTATTTTAATAATTTGGACATTTTCCAATAAACTCGATCAACTAACATTTCCCTGTACCACGATAACTTTAATCAAATACTCTTCAACACTAAGAATCATTTAAATATTTTATAATCTAATATTATTAAGAAAGAAACAATTTCCTTTTCCATGAGAATTTAATGTAAATATCCAATATTTTCTTAAAATCTATTATTACTATTATAATAACATTTTATCTTTGCAAAATAATTCAATATTTATAACTTATAATAGACGCACCTCCAATGGCGCTCCCCACCTTTCCTATCTAAATGATTAGTTTTTAATCCTTTACCTGATTTTGCTCCCGCTCCATAGCCATTTCGCTGAATGGTATGAGATTTATATAGTATAGATAAGCAACGCCCACTTTTTAGACATATTAATTATATTTTTAAATATTAAAAAATTATGAAATAAAAGATCGATTAACAAAATTATTTTAATATTTTATTTTAATGTGAAAAGAAGTGAAAAGTTTTATAAATATAAAATTTAATTATATTTCATAATTAACAATTAAAATTTCCTTGAATTTATAACTTATTATTACCCTCCAAGAAGAAATAAGAATAAAATTAATGTTTAGTGATTTGGAAATTTTATCTTTCCAAGAAATAAAGTGTAAAAAGGTTTTGTGTATTTATATTTAATCATAATAAGTAGCCTAAAGCATTCTTAATAAAACATTAATTTTTAAAATATAATAATAATTATATATTAATTTTAATTTTTTACAAATTAGAATTTAATAAATAATTATTAATTTATAACTTAAAATAAACACCTGAACTATGGTTCTTCCCAACCTTCTTATCTAAATCTACGTTCTGAAATCTTGACATGATAGTTGCTCTTGCTCCATAGCCATTTCGCTGCTAGGTATGTGCTTTATATAGAGTAGTAAGGCCACGCACACATTTTATAAATTTTAATTAAATTCTTAAAATTTTTTAAGTCATTTCATGAAATACACAGGCTTTTATCGATTTGACATGAAAAAAGAAGGATTTGCGTTGTACGCGGAGAGGTTAGAGTTTGAAAAGCTGAATGTAACATGATTGTTTGAAGATTCTTGTGCAAACATAAAATTAAATTTATTTTTAAATTTAACTAGCACGCCCATAGATAGCGCACACATAGAGTAGCGTAAAAAATGGGCAGGTGATAGCTGTAACAACAATTGTTGTTGTATGACGTAACTACGTTCTTTTTCAGGCGTACATCACGCACGAAAGTATTTATTATATTATATCATTTAGATATAAATTATCATATATCAAAAATTTTATGTGATTTTAAAAATTTTCTCTTTTAGCAATTAAATAATTAAATAGAAATTATTGATTATATTTTTAAAATTATTTTTCTTTGATTAACTAGTTTGATGCTTTTTAATAGATAATTAAAATATTTTATAGTCCTAATAATTAATAATAATTAATATATATTCAAAAATTTAAAACTGTTAGGTCAAAATTGATTTTTTTTTAAAAAAGAGGAGGGCATAATATATTTTTTATACTTTTAATGTATATATACGCTTATAATATTTCAAATAAAATTCATAAATAACTATTAATTGAAAGAGTATTTAAAATAATGCATTTTATATTCAAAATTTATGTCAAAAATATTAAAAAATATAATTGTTTGATTACCAAAAATAAATTATAATTTTTTAAACAATGATTGAAAACAATAAATTTTTAATAGGCAAAAATAATGAGTATACTTTTAAATTAAGTTTGAAAATAACTTAAAGTTGCTTAAAACTCAAAATTTAATATTCAGTCTCTTTTTATTATTTACTTAAGTTAGTCTGTTCAATTATCATTTTCTCGAAAGAATTTTTAACATTTTTAATTATTACTTTCAACAATATAAATTTTACCCATCTATTATTTTAAAAATTTAAACATTAAGTTTCTAATTATGCAAAATATTCTCTGATATTTTCTACTTGATAAGGAATTTCTGTTCTTATGATGTGCTTATTATCAAATAACTTTTCCGACAAGTATAAAAGTTCACTAACCTTATTTAAAAATAAGATTTTATCTTCTTCACTTAAATATAATTTCTGTTCGCCTTTTAAACTTTTGAATTCAATTTGAATTGTATTTAAATATGTCAAGCTAATAACTATTTTTCTATGATTGTAAACAAATGTGTAAATATCATTTAATTTATATTTATGACTAAATAAATACATAGCGATTTTTTCAGCTTCATTAGTGTCAATTAAAACAACAGAATCATCTTCAGTTTTTATTTCTAATTTGATATTTATTTTAAAACTCATTTTAGTATTCTTTATTAAAAACAATTTAGTTTTTCAATTTTACTACAAATTAAATCGAAAATTTTATTTAAGATAATTATTATATTTTCTTAAATAATAATTATTTTATAAAGAATTATTAAAGCTAATTATTAACGTTGAATGTAAAAAATTTAAACCTTTATGCAGTCTCTTAAATAATTGAATTAAATTGCAATGAGATGTTGGACATATTCAGAAAAATCAGATAAGATAATGTGAAAAATTAAGATTAAATTTTACTAAGATTATTATATAAAAATGATTAATTCAAAAGCATAATCAATGTACATTTGTTTAAATTAATTAATAATCGAATCTCAGTTGAAATGATAGCTATGATATCTAATTAAAATTTTTATTTTTTACTTAGAATACGAAAGGATACTTAAGAATGTTAACGTTAAAAACAAAAAACCATATTACACTTTATTAAATAAAAATATTATAAATATGTCGATTTTAATTTTTTAATTAAATATCAAATAGAATATCTAAATTTTATTATATTAAATTTAAAAATTTAATTTTTTATTGAGAAATATTAAGGATGCTTAATATTGTTTGATTTAAAAACTGAAAATATTTCTTAAGTGAAATATTTCTAATTTAGTTATTAATATTTTAGTAAAATTTTTAATGAATTATATATTAGTTATACAATCAGCACGTGATTCAGTTCTCATCCTTTATAGAATTGATCAAACCGTGGCAACACATCCCTTGTTCGAGGGTATTAATGAGAACGGCCCACAACATATGAATACAAAAAATACATCACTACATAATTCATTAAAAACGCTATCTTAAGTCCTGAATTTGAATATTATAGATTTTCTAGTGCAGCACCCCATTTGAATTATTACCAGTCACTTATTATAACCCTTTATAAGGTATCTCTGAGCGTCATGCGTTTGTTATGATATTGGGGGTATAGATAGAAAATCAAAAGTATTTATTATATTATAAAATTCTTTATACCGTTGAAAAAGGCCCGCCATCTATCCGTGCGGACAAAAGTTAAAAACAATTTATTTTATTATACTTAAACTTTTAAATTTCTATAACATTATTTTAAATTTGTTGATCGGATATAAATATTTATATTAAATAACATTTTGGACATTGATATATTAATTTTGTTATTTTTTATCTTTACTTGAAAAAAAATTCATAATCTTAAATGTAAATTCGAGATGAAAATTTGGAAATTTTTAAACTGTAACATATATTTTAGAATATTTTTTTAGAAATTTCGTTTATTTTTATAACAATATTTTTATAATTAATTTTATTTTTTATATAATATATTTATAAAAATAAAAATAACTATATAAATTCAAAATTTTATTAACTTTTTTTTATTGTTCATCATAAATTTTATTACAGTGGTTTCTCTAACAATTATTGTTTTTGAAAGTATGAATTCAAAACCTAATACAAGTAAATTACATGCTTTTAGCAGGTTAGGTGATGACTTGTGTGAACATATACTACAATTTTTATCTATAGAAGATTGCTTTCGATTGCAATGCGTCAATAAACAATTCAATATATTAATATTTAATAAACAATATAAGCTTTTTATACTGGATTGTTATTCTGAATGCGAAGAATATATTTCGCCTTTTATGAAAAAAAACCGAAATTCATTAATATGTGTGGATTTTTATGGAAGATTTTTTATTAGTAAATCAAAATCAAGAATCATATTAAATTATGTATTGAAAAAATGTAATAATTTGAATATAATTTTTATTGAAAGCCTTTGGCACGGAATTTGCGATCAAATTATTCAAATAATAATTAATTCAGGTAATATAATAATTTATTAATATTTTTTATTATAAATAATTTTATTAATATTAATATTGTAGGAATAACAACACAAAATCTAAAGTCCATTGCAATTAGAAACTTTGATAACCATTCTAAAGAAGTAAAATATCTTATAAATCAATGTCAAAACCTTAAATCAGTTCATTATTATTGGAAAATAAACGATATTATTGATAATCTTATGATAAAAGATTCAAATTATCATAAACGTTTAAATAGAATTGGAAAGTATAAAATTGAAAATAGATCATTTTTAAAATTTGTTTTTCATTATAGACTTCAATTGAAAGCCATAGAATTTGCTATAAGTAGTGAATTTGATTATAATTTGCTAAAAAATTTCTCAAAATTTGAAAATTTAGAATTTATATCATTTCATTTTAATAACGATTGTCAACACATTTGCCTTGAGTTAATAAGAATAATAGGATTAGAATGTTTGCGCTTAAAAGTTTTAAAAATATCTGATTTAAAATATGATGATAACAAAATAAATCCATTTTTATTTGGTTATAAATCTTTAACTAAAATGACCTTTATTAATTGTGAATTAATTAATCAGAATATAATATTTTTAAAAAATTGCTTAAAACTATCCAATTTTAATCTCAAATATTTTATTGGGAATTGCGAATTTAATGATATTAATAAATATTTCCCAAATTTAAAAATTATTAAAATAATTATTTATAAGGGTTCAGGAAAAAAAATATTAGTAAATATGTTAAATAATTTCGAAAAATTACCTAAATTATATTTTTTGAAAATTGGCTGTACTGGCTATTTATATGGAAATTATGATCTTATTTCAAATGAAAATTTGATTTCGTTTATTGAAAATTCAAATACGATAAGAATAATCAGTGTCTCAAAAGTACAAGTAAACATAGATGAAAATTTAATTAAAAATTTTATTAAACATAAAAACAGAAAAATCATTTTAGATTTTTGCAATATATATTAAATGCAATATATATTATTGCATTTAATATATAATTTATTATTTTTTGAATATTCTTCAGAATTTAGATTTTAATAAGGCAACTTTAAATAATTTTTTAAAAAATTCATAAATATATATTTACATTGATTTGCGAGTATTTAATTAATACATATTAAAAACAAACTAATAAATGTAAAAAATAATTAAATCAATTTTTCCAATTTATAAATTTTCATTTATAAATTTATTTTCTAATATAAGTAAAGTATGTATAAAAAATAAATAAGGAACAAATTAATATGGTAATAAACATTTTCTAAAGTTTGTATGTATAAACATTAATATTAAATTTAAAATAACAATTTATATAAGTAGAATAAATAGTCAAACAAAAAAAGAAATAAAAAACTTAAATTAATAAGAAACATTAGTAATGTATATATATATATATATTTGTGAAACTTTACAAAAAGGAAGTAACACTTAATATTTGACTGAAAAAGTGTACACATTAATGTCAAAATTATATTGAAATGTTAAATTAAAATTTATTTTGTTAATAAAAACGACTGCAAAATATCAATATATTGAATCTAAAAAAAGAAATTTTAATACTAAATTATTTTATTATTTATTAAATTAGATTAAACTAAATTTACAATCGAGATTTTTACATATAATAATTAATTAAATTTAAAATTTAACTAAATTATTTGCAAATCTAAATATAATAAATTAGACTGTTTCAAAATTTTTTTATAATTAAATATAATTAAACATAATCTATCATAATGGAAGATATTGATTCAAAATTTAAAATAAATCATGAATTTATAACAAAATTAATTGTAGATGAAGCGAATAGGACAAAAAAACTTACAAAACTAACTTCGTCTCAAATTATGGTGGTAATAGAAATTAAAAAGTATTTCGATAAAAAAATTACTCGTGAACCTGTTTTAATTGTGGCGTCTATTGCTCAAGATAAATTTGGAATTATTTCTATTCTCCCATATGTTTTAGGTTCAAACAAAGTTATAGTAATTGCTGATTCGCTTTTTAATACTAAGCAAATAGCTCGAGTGTTTGGCAAAAATGGTCATCAAGAATCATTTTTTTACAAATCGGATCTTTTATTTAATGAAAATGTACTAAATAAGATTTTTGAATTTTATATATGTTGTTAATTCAACGGATGAAATGAAAGGTAAAATTATTAATTTAATCATCAATCTCATCAATAAGTTTTTTACGAAGTAATTATAAATTTTCTTTGTAGATATGCATTTAGCTAATTTAGTAATAATAAACGCAATGAAACTTAGGAACCATTCAATTTTAAAAGATGAGCTTAAAATCGAAAATATTGATGAAATTTTCTACTACTTTGATACAATAATTGTTTATGATGATAGTCACTACATCGCAAATAAATGGATGAATACGTTTAAAAATTATACAAACAAAATGATAATAGTTTTATCAGGTTCTCATTTTAAGTTTAACGATAAAACAAATCTTTTTTCAAAAGAACAAGTTATTTTTGAGATTTAATTTAGCACTATTTAGTACTTATTTTCGATTTTTAATTTTATGTTTGATTAATTAACATATTTATGTTAGATAAACTTACAATTATATAAATACTAAACATTTATAATTTTTGTCATTTTTCGATTATTAAATGATATTTTATTATTATGTTATAATAATAATTAAATATCAAACATAAACTATGTTTAAAAAATAAAGCTACAATTAATTTACAACGGCAAAAGTGTTCACATAAATCATTATACATATTCAAAGACATAATAAAGATAAATTATAATAAAATTATAAAATTATTTTTAAACCGAAACAAAAGTTTATAAATCATTAGAACTAGTGATTGTTTATTAACAAAAATGAAAATTATAGTTTTATAGTTAATATTTATTAAGAGAATAAAGACATATTTATTAATATTTTACTTCAAAACAAGAAAACAATAAAATTGTAATTTCTTAAAGTATGAAAAGAATTTGAGCTATTTTCATAATCTGTGATAACAATATAAACCTGTTTATTCCAGGTAAATCCAGTTTATTCCTGTTTAATCCTATTTATTCCAGTTATAAGTATAAAGAAAATTTAAGAAAGGTTTTATGAGATCCCTTTTATCTTTAAAAAGAAGGAAAAAATAAATTTTATTGTTTTACAGATTTTTTAATTAATATAAGAGTATTAAAACATATATTTTAATATTTTACTTGAAAATAATAAAACAATAAAATTAGAATTCCTTAAAGTATGATAAGTATTTGAGCTCTTGTCATAATCGATGATAACAATATAAACTGGCTTATTCCAGTTTAATCCAGTTTAATCCAGTTTAATCCAGTAAAATCCAGTTTAATCCTGTATATTCCAGGTTAAACCGGTTATAATTAAAAAATAAAATATTCTAAAGGTTTAAATAAGTTTCTTTTTATCTTTGAAAAGAAGGCAAAAATAAAATTTATTGTTTTATAGATTTTTTAGTTAATATAAGAGTATTGACATATATTTTAATATTTTACTTCAATATAAGAAAACAATAAAATTAGAATTTCTTAATGTATGAAAAGTATTTGAGCTCTTGTAATAATCGTTGATAACCATATAATCCGGTTTATTCCAGTTAAATCCAGTTAAATCAAGTTAAATCCAGTTTAATCCAGTTTAAACCGGTTATAATTATAAGAGAAAATATTCAAAAGGTTTAATAAGTTTCTTTTTATCTTTGAAAAGAAGGCAAAAATAAATTTTATTGTTTTATAGATTTTTTAGTTAATATAAGAGTATTAAGACATATATTTTAATATTTTACTTCAAAATAAGAAAACAATAAAATTAGAATTTCTTAAAGTATGAAAAGTATTTGAGCTCTAGTCATAATCTTTGAGAACACTAGAAACCGGTTTATTCCTGTTTATTCCAGTTTAAACCGGTTATAATTATAAGAGAAAATAAAGGTTAAATAAGTTTCTTTTTAACTTTAAAAAGAAGGCAAAAATAAAATTTAATCTTTTTTATTTAAAAAGGATTCCCTTTAACACGAGAAATCAAAATTTATATTTATTTGTAAGCTTTTCAATCTCAGTAATTATCAACTAATTAACACTTAGCATCCAAAATTTCCTTAATCTTTCATAATTTATTGAATAATTATTAATTTATAACTTATGATAGACACCTGAACCCTAGTTTTCTCCACCCTACTATCTCAAAGATTCGTTCTGAGTTCTTGACCTAATGGTTTAAATAAAATTTATTGTTTTATAGATTTTTTAGTTAATATTAAGACATATATTTTAATATTTTACTTCAAACTTATAAAACAATAAAATTAGAATTTCTTAAAGTATGAAAAATATTTGAGCTCTTGAAATAATTTTTGATAACAATATAAACCGGTTTAATCCAGTTTATTCCAGTTTAATCCAGTTTATTCCAGTTATATGTAAAATGAAAATGTAAGAAAGGTTTTAAGAGTTTATTTTTATCTATTAAAAGTAGGAAAAAACTAAATTTATTGTTTTATATATTATTTATTTAATATAAGAGTTTTAAGACATATATTTTAATCTTTTACTTCAAAATCAGAAAACAATTAAATTAGAATTTCTCAAAGTATGAAAAGTATTTGAGCTCTTGTCATAATATTTGATAACAATATAAACCGGTTTATTCCAGTTAAATCCAGTTTATTCCAGTTATGAGTATAAAGAAAATGTAAGAAAGTTTTTATGAGATCCCTTTTATCTTTGAAAAGAAGGCAAAAATTAAATTTAGAATTTTAGAAATTTTTTTATTTAATATAAGAATTTTAAGACATATATTTTAATATTTTACTTGAAAATAATAAAACAATAAAATTAGAATTCCTTAAAGTATGATAAGTATTTGAGCTCTTGTCATAATCTTTGATAACAATATAAACTGGCTTATTCCAGTTTAATCCAGTATAATCCATTTTAAAACGGTTATAATTATTAGAGAAAATATTCTAAAGGTTTAATAAGTTTCTTTTTATCTTTGAAAAGAAGGCAAAAATATAATTTAGAATTTTATTGATTTTATAATTAATATAAGAGTAGTAATACATATATTTTAATAATTTACTTCACTAACAATAAAATTAGAATTTCTTAAAGTATGAAAAGTATTTGAGCTCTTGTCATAATCTTTGATAACAATATAAACCGGTTTATTCCAGGTAAATCCTATTTATTCCAGTTATAAGTATAAAGAAAATGTAAGAAAGGTTTTATGAGATCCCTTTTATCTTTGAAAAGAAGGAAAAAATAAAATTTAGAATTTTAGAGATTTTTTAGTTAATATAATAGTGTTGAGGCATATATTTTAAAATTTTTCTTCAAACAAGAAAACAATAAATTTAGAATTTATAAAAGTAAAAAACGTATTGGTTTAATAATTTTTAACAAGAAATATAAGTTAATCCAGTTTAATCCTGTTTTATTCAGTTTAATCCAGTTTAAATTTCAAAATAAAATTACTATTATAGAATATAAAAGTCTATGTGTGACAAATGAGACAAAATAATATTATTAATTTATTTTTTTTTAAATTTTTGTAATACATATGTCTTCTTATCAAATATTAAAATGAAATATAAAATAAATTTTTTTTATATTTAATATAAAATCTTAAGATATATATCAAAATAATATATTTAAAAAAATCAAATTTGTATAATTAAAGTGATAAAATATTTTACATTGATTGAACATATTAGATATATTTAAAAATTTTTAATAATATTTAAAATTTTAATTTACTCGTAACATTATATTTGTCTTTGTAAATAAATTTAAATTTTTAAAAAAATGGATTATATACAAATAGATTTTGTATTCATTTAAAACGGTTGGAAATATTTTTAAATATATTATTAAAACTAATTATGGCCTTAGATATAAATCTATGAATGTAAGCCTTGAGCAGTTTATTTGAAGACTTAGTAGGCGTGAATCTAACTATTTATTTCATAAGTCGTTAAAACATAAAATTTTTATTTATCAAAATTATGTTAAAAATTAAAAATTTTAAAAACTTGAATTATTTTTTTGATTTAATAAAAAACATTTCTTAATAAATATTGTAATTATTAATAACGAAAGATTCAATTTAAAAATTTAATTTAAAGTAGTAAAAATATCTCATATATATATTACTATAATAGGTTGAATTTATTAACAACAGCTAATTAATTTATCATAATAATCAAATTATATAATTACTTTATTAAAATAAGTCAGTTTTAAAAAATTGTATTGAAATAACATAATATATTTCCATGGACTTTAAGTTAATTGCCCTTCTTGAAAAAAAATTGGATGAAGATATAAAGTTTATAACAGAAAAACTTTTGAATGAAACTGAGTTCAATAGTAATTAAATTAAATAATTATTAATATTTAAATAAATAAATTTTAAGTTACATCCAAGTATTTCCAAAAAAATTTGTTAAAAGATTTTCATTTTATTAATTTTAATAGTGTCGAAAATGGAATACACAAGCAAGGAGATGGAACCAATAAGTAAATAAGTTAATTTGAATTATATTTTATATTATTAAAAAAATCTAATTTGAAAATCTATTAAATTAAAAGAACAAGAACATATTAACGATAAAAGTGGCAAAATTAAACAAAACCACGAAATTTCAAAAAAACAATAATTAGATTTACAATAAGAAAATTAATATTCTACTTAACCTACGATATGACATGTTAAATTAAAACTAAGATTAAATAAGTTTATTTTTTAAGGAGTTTATTTAAGATTATTAATAAAAATTGTTCAACTTGTTAATTTTACACTAATAATTAAAAAAGTTTTCCTTTCACAATTATAACTCAAAATTATATTTTAAAAATTTTTACTCAGTAATTATCAATTTATTAACACTTACGATTATTAATACAAATAAAACATAACAAACAAAATTTTCTTAGTAATTTATTATTTAAAACTTAAAATAGACTCCTGACACATGGTCCTCCCTACAACAGTCTTATGTTTTTTGTAAAAAAATTTTTTGACTTTATTTCTCAACTAATATCTTATTTTTAATATTTTTAATATGCTTAATATGTTTAATATGTTTAATATGTTTAATATGTTTAATATGTTTAATATGTTTAATATGTTTAATATGTTTAATATGTTGATAATAAATGAGAGTAATTTGTTAATAAATAAATAATAAATAACAAATAATAAATAAGTGTCATTTATTATCAACTAATTAATATAATTTATTATCAAAAATATCTATAGAATTTTATTTTATTATTCTTTATAATTAATTTTTGTTTATTAAACCATTATTATTATTATTAGTTATTGAACCATTTTTAAGATAAATATTTATATATACTTATTAGAATTTATATATATTGAAATTTTATACTATTTTATCATTATTTCAACATTATCTTACTACAAACAATATTAAAATGGATAATATCCGTTAATATTATTTTAAACCCATAACTAAATCACTTCTACAGATTAATTTGGCAAATTCCATTATCATAGTATATTAGTAATTTATTATACATTTTAATAATAACAATAATATCTTTTACAACGCTTTGACAAGCATGATATTAATAATAAATTTTATAATTTCAAATATACTTTACTAATTAATTAAATATTTTATTGAAACAAATATAGCTCCTCTTTATTAGAAAATTAAAATGTTTTCAGTCGATCAATTTATTGTAATTACAGTCAATTGCGAATGTAAGTCAAAGTTATTCATAACTCTTTCAAAATGTTTGCACATGTGGTCAGTGTTTTCA
>JAQGAW010002800.1:0-14132 GCA_034698025.1 Phthiracarus crinitus | reverse complement strand
TTGCTTATATGAAAGAGAAATTAAATTAAATAGAAAACATAACAAAAATCGAATTTGTTAAAGTAAAATAAAATTTAATAAATAATTAACTTTTACTTTTGGAAATTATATGGAAAATCAAATAAAAAGCAAAAGTTAAATTAAATTTTCAATTTCACTTTCGCTTAAAGCAAATGCTAAATTCAATTGATATGTAATTTTAAAATAAAAGCTAAAGTGAAATCATGAATAATTATATTAAGTCTCGTAACTAAAAGTGAAGTACAATTGAAATTTAAATTGAAAGTACGTAAAATTAACAACATATGAAAAGTTTATGAGAAAGACAATTTAAATCAAAATTGTTAAATTGAACAACACTAATTATAAATCATTTTAAAGATATGCACGACTAAGGAATATTTGATAATTCAAAACCTTTGCACATCGATTGCATTCGTTTTTGTTTTATGAATATAATTCAAACTTTATTAAAAAATTTAAAGAATTATTCCTAAATAGTTCGCACTTATAATGTTCCTAATAAGAATTTCAATTAATAATAAAATTTCTGTGAAATAAAATTTCCTGTAAATAAAATTTCTAAGAAATAAAGTTACTAACAAATAAAATATCCTGGATTTAAAACTTCTTGGAAATATTATTTCCTGAAAATTATCTGAGAAACTGAAATTTCTTGGAAATTATCTGCGAAAAAACATCTGTGAAAAAATAAATTCGCTGGCCCTTTTGGGCCACCGTAATTTTCGATTAATAAACGTTTTGTTGTTTTGCTATTGTGTCTATTGAATTCGGCTAAAAAGTCTGCTAAACATATATTTCTTAAAATCTCAGGTCTTAGTGGATAATATTCGATTGAATTTGCCTGTTATATGTAGGATGAGTCTTCATCTAAACATTTTAATTGACAAAAGTGTATCGTTTTTGTTGTTCGCCGGTATTTATAAATACGTTCGCACGACTCGATCGTCACATTTCCATCGATAAAAACTGGTACACGGCTTCTTGCGCGCTTACTTCTGTTGCATTTAAGTATCGATCACCAAAAAATTTTAATATGTCCCGTATACTATAATTTTTTGCCATAACTTCTTCGACGGCCTCTTTTAGACATACCGCGTTCAGCTTTATTTAAATAATTCAAAATGTATTGAACGCAACTGTATGGATCCATTATGAACTGAATATCCATGTTTGCTCTGTGTAGCTTAAGTAAGGATCAAATATAGTTATTGATTTTCATGTCAACTAAACACCTTTTAACAAATACTTTTGGGTGTTTTATTTGTGACCGTAAAACCAGTATATACTCATCCAGTGTCAAATTATTGTGCGAAAAAATAATTCAAAATTTTGGATTGTCTTTAAATAGTGATTCAGCTCTTCATATATTAATGTTTATTTTTGTTTACCTGTTTCGTACGGCTCGAGACTCATTGTGTACGGTATTGGTAGTTACGGAAAATTAAAATGACAAATAGTTTATTATCCTTTAAACTTTTTGCTTGAAAATGAATGTCGATGCGTTCGATGCGTTTGAAGTGGGATTGATTACTGTAATTCATTTTCCAAATTAGAGATCACCAAAATAGTGGTCACAGGTATCCCATCCATGTCTAGATTTCATATATGTTGTGTCCCATACATTAGTGTATCGGTATGCGAAGTTTGGGAAAAATCGATACGACCGTAATAATGATAATAATATCATAAACCAGATGTGTGGAATTTTTTAATGTTTTTAACAATGTATTACAACAATGTTATAAAATTTTCATTATCTATTAACAAAATAATTATAGTTTTCGTTTTTATATTTATATTGTTGTAAAAAATTTTTTGTAATAAATTTACAGTATTTATAAAATCAAAGTGAGCTCATTATGTATGTTCATACTCTTTCTTGTTTTATATATGTCCCCAATAATCCTATTCCAATGGCTCGATCACTGTTTTCAATCCAAATCAAACCATCAAAATAAAGTTTAAAAGAAAACCAAACCATATAAAACCAATAAAACCATAAATTTTTTTTATTTAACTTTCATTTAAAAATAAGAATTATTGAAAATTTTTATTTTTAAATACTTGTTATATTTTAAGTCAAATTTATCCAGTTTTTAATTAAAAAATTCAATTTTTGGTTAAAAAATCTGATCAGTCTATAAGCTTTACATAATAAAAGTGCGATTCTTTGATATAAGATATTGTTTTACGTCATTTTTTCCATAAAAAACCAACCCATTCTTTTAGTTTATCCATTAGTTTTTAGTTAAACTCAAACCATAAAAAACCTTAAAATTTTTCAAATGTTGAACTAAACCTACCAATTAAAAAACCATTCGATTAATCAATTTTATCCAAAACCATGAATACCTTTACTTTCGGTTTTAAAAGTTAACCGTACTTAAATTTCAATGAAAATTAAAAATAATTAATATGGATTCTATGTTTTGAAGTTAAACCAATTCCAGTGAAAATCTAATTCAATCAAATCAGTCTAAATAACTTATTATTTTCACAGTGTATGTGTCTAACGGTTAGTCAGTCATTGGTAAAGTATTTTATTGCCGTATTATAAATTGTTGTTCAAAACCATTTTTCTTATTTATTTGCTGTGTATTACTATAATTACGTAAAACAAGTTTATTATAGCAGTTTGCGATCATTATTACATGGCTTATCGTGAGCTTAAGGTTTTATTAACGCACTTTACTTGAATCCACAATTATCATACTAACCCACTCCTCTCTCAGTTTTGTAGTTTTGTTTTCTGTAGTTTTTAATTGCATAGCAATCATATGTTTATAATTTATAAGCTCACACGTAAACGCACACATTTAACGATAGAAAACAATATTATTTTGTTTCCCCCATACTTCTCATGACACAGTACGATAATTCTGTAAAAGGTCCTTATTAAGTATGACCATATAAAGAAAGTTGTAGCACTACTCACTATATTTCAATCCCTGTCTCACTGAAAAAAATTTTTGAGGTCATCCTCGCCAACAACTTATTTAACACCGCAAGTATGTTAAACGGGGAAAGTTGTATATCTGTGAAAAATAAAGTCGAGAAAGTCATCAAAAAAGTAAGCAAAACTGCGTTAACACTGCCCTCATGCCATAAATACTATTCGGATGTGTAATTCTAACTTTTTTAATTCTGTTTGAACATCTATTAACGTAAGTTCAACAAACAATGAAAGGTAAGCTTTGTTATTATTTTTTAAATAATTACTAGTTGTTTATGTTATACTTTAATCATTTATTTCACTCTTATTTTAAGATTTAAATAGAAATTCATTTTAAAATTTTCTTTAAATTTGTTTTGTTTGCAAAAAATAAAAATGTTTTGTTAAATTAATTTTCGCTTATTTGCGACTTTTTAATTTATAAAATTAGATTTTTATTTTACGTTATTTCGCTGCTAAACATTATCGCAAACGTAAGGTATATAAGCTTATATAATGCTAAACTTTACGAAAGTACATAAAACGTATTTTACTAAAAGAAGACGAGAATATAAAACTTCTGAAACATTTAGTTTATCGTTCTTTGAAACACAGAAATGTCTCTAATATTAAGACTTAATATTGGTTTTTAAGACTTAAATAACTAACGTCAAACTTATTTCTTATCTCAAGTATTAAATTATAATCCAATAAAATAAGTAATTTTGCAACAATTTTCTCTCAGTCTAATTCACACTTAATATTTCAGTTGTTCTGTGTATCCAAAAAGTTTGGTTACAAATCGAATATTAATTTTATGCAGATATTTAAGAAAATGTGAAATTTTAATTTGATAAATGAAAAATTTTTTCGTTTATCGTAAACTGCACGCAAACTCAAATAAAAATACCAATTCTAAGTGTTACAGAATTAGTCCGTCGAAAAGCTAAAATATTAAGTGCTAAAACAAGATCGACCACTAAAATATATTGTATTATATTTTAAGTTAGCATTTAAATTAATTTAATTAGAATCGAATTAATCATCTAAAATTTCGGTCACTTGTTTTTCAAATAAATTTTGGTTTAATTTGATTGGCGTGTAAATTATAATATTATTTTGATTAAAATTAAGTGAAACAATATGAGCTAAAAACAATTCTATTTAAGTGCTAATCCATACGACGCTGAATTAATGGATAATGTTTTATTCATTTTAATGCAACGGAAAAATTTTGTGCTTATACTGGCGTAAGACTGCACTTATGATATAATATGGGCACCCATTTGTCGATTTCTTTTTATATCATAATTAATTATTTATAATTTTGCGCACAAAAGCATTAAAAGTATTAGTAATCTACAGCCCGTACTGGGTTTAAAATATCGCGATATACAACTGTATAGTGTATACTGATATTCTGATTTACTACAGAAAAAAAAACTTTCGTCACAAAAACAAAATTGAGTGAAAGCGAGCCTGAGTTTGCATTAATTAGTAAAAAAAACTTTTATTTGAGTTCTGTTAGACTTCCTCGCAGAAAAAATAACGAAAAACACATCAGTTATGTTATTCGCACGTTTATAAAACGCATTATTTAACTTTTTCTGTGTTTTATGCTTTGATTAATTTGATTTGATTTTCTGTTGATTTTATAAATTGATGAGTTGTTAGCAATTAACAGTGAAGTTAATGATGTGATGCATCAATTAGAGTCAGCATCAAAACTGCAAACAACTGCAACCCGCAGATGCAGTTTAAATATGAATAAAGTATCAAAAGTGAAGTCCAATTGGACTGCATTAGCGAAACGCGCTTTGAATATAGACAAATGTTTAGCGCTTTTGCAGAATCCATGCGAAGACACACTGTTGCCGCTCGCAAAGCGTTTGTGCCAATTAAGGCATCAGTTTCTTGAATCGAATCAACTATTGTTTGAGTTTATTAATCAACACAATGGACTTGATTTGTTGTTTGATATTCTCAGGAAATCCGAATCAGTGGTTCATCCGTCGTTTGTTTGGGCTTATCTTCAACTGGAAGTGATTAACTGTCTTCGCGTTATAATGGAATCGCCATTAGGAATCGAGAGAATCATTTCTCCAAACTGCGAATATGCGGATAAATTAGCAACAGGTATATACTATTCGTTACATTATTATATGAATGATATGACTGGTCACGAACGCGATCGCAAATCAGACCATTTGCGTCACACACTATTTTCTTCGACTACAGTTTATTTATTTTTTAAATTAAATATAGCTCTCAATACAAATAACTGCACTGTAAAGAAGCAAATATTTGAATTGCTATCAGCGTTGTGCGTGTATAACAAGGACGGTCATTGGAAATCAATACAAGCTCTCCAACATTATCAGGTCTCGCAGTTTAAATTATAATTAATCATTACAATCCTTTATTCTATACAATATTGTACAATATTTGTTTCTTTATTCCCAATTTTGAGTTTGAAATTTCTCGAAAATAAAATAACTGTTTATTATTCTGTTTTCTTTCTGATTTTCAATAGTTTCATCTAAGATACCAAACAATATAAAATTAATATCTATAATTTTATTATAATAAAGTATTATTGATTTTTAAAATTTTAACCAATGAAGTCCTAATTTTGAGTATTATCCTTAAGTCGTGTTTCATTCTCTAATTTTCGTTGAATGTTTACTTTTATGGAACATAAGCGTATAATCAATTATAATTCATATAAACGTAAAAAATGGAAACCATTATTATTATTTTTTAATAATAATAACAGTTTAAAATTGCAAAATAATATAAATCAATTTACAACAAGCGTTTCGAAAATAAAGAATAAAAGTGTTGTTTAAGCTTTTGAGCATAAGTGCTGACCTAGACTTTTAGAATAAAAGCTAACTTGAACTTGAGAGCAGTTTGGCATAACATAACTACTTTTGTTGCATACGTGTGGGCACAAAGCAGTTATGTGCGGATCTCATCTCAATGAATCCGATTGATAAATCATTTATCGTCATTTAGTTGAGTACACAAATATCAATCTTTTCATATATTATCGCTACATATTAAAATATATAAGATATTAATTATGAAAAGTGTAATACAGAGTAATCTGCATGAAAACATTTAGGATACAATTAGACTTCTAATTCTTAACATTATGCACAAATATATCGTGAAATATAATTCATTACATTTTTTTTGTTAATTTTTCAAAATTTATATGCATGCTCTCAATACTTAAAAATTTTCATGTTTTATAACTTTGAATATTTTACATAAGTTTTTCTATTTTATTTTACATTAAAAAAAGTTTTATGAATGACATAAACAGCTAACAAAATAAGAAACTATCTGCGAATTTCAACATAACTTAATCAAAATAAATAAAAAACTGCTGTAAACTTGTAAACTATATAAAACTAACGCGAACCGCACCGCACCGTAAGGCTCCAGTCCTTATAAAGTTATACGAAGGACGAAATAACTTAATAAAACTGCAATTCACACATTCATTTTGAGAATAAGAAGCTACCACTGAATAAGTTTATATTATAATAGTAAATGCTATAAATCGATATTTATTTTTTGTAACATTCATCAAAAATAAACAATAATCAATCATACATTATTTTAGCACAACTCGTGCCGATATTAAGTTTCATTATTTTACTGATTTCCTATTTATTGAGAGAGAGTTTAATTACTCATTATTTTTGGAATATTATGACATAATTATGATTAATATGCTCTGAAATCTTCAGAAAATATGATATCAAATGAAATTTTACGTTTTTAACTGTAATCATTGTAAGAATTCTAAACATTTAGTGAAATAATTTTTTATTTTGAGTGAAATTTTAAAAGTGTTTTGAATTAAATAGAAATGTTAATATTATTCTAAATATTAAGAATTGTTTTATTTTAATTGATCATTTTATACGTTTACAAACGATAATTAAACTTTTGAGTCAATTTTAATTTATTTATTTTAAATATATGTCAAGTTTATTGTTTTAACTTTAACTTAATTTACATTAGAATATTTTTGATTATCTAAAGTGTCCGTTAAAATCTTACAAGTTTATAGTATTGTAAAATAATTTTAAATTTAAAGAAGTATAGCATAAGAGATTCTGAATCGTTAAATAGCATTTAAAACCACATATAAAGTATTATTTAGAAAATTTAATCATTAGAACTACTTCTTGAAAAAGTCATTCAACTTATGCCCACTTCATTGACAATAATTTTTAAAAAAGTTTCTTAATTAATCCAAAATTTATCAAATTAACTGTAACATTGTTATTCAACCGAAAAACTTGCATTTTCTAACCTCATTTAATAATTAATAAGAACGTGTAAACGAAATATTTACGAAAAATGAAAAATCTTTCGTGTGAACGCTTCAATTTTATAAAATAATTTTAGAATAATTCGAATAATATACTTAAAACTAAATTTCTTTCGACACAATATTTGTTCACAGTATTTCACGAATAAAATTGAAATATGCTAATACTTGGAAATAATTAAACGATTAACTTCCGATTTATTATGCTTAATAAAATTGTTAAAAATTTATATTTAATAAAATTTAACATTGCAACTATAAATTCTATATATAGTTTTTTAATTTTGTAATTAAAAATACATATAATGTGAATTTTAATAATAATTTTACTTTTATTAAGTTATACCTGATATTTAGGTAATTGTTTTCATTAGGCGTTAAAAATTTACACTAACTTTCTTAATGAAATTTTGAGAATGAGAACTTGTCATTATTTTTAAACAATGTTACAAATTATACAAGAATTTTTAAACCTATTCGTTGTTCCCGAAAATCCTTAATATTAATGAAATCTGGAAATGTTGATAATTTTGAATTTTTTAAATTTTAAATATAAACAATAGAATTTTATTCGAAAAATTGAATTCCTGTTTTTACCACTTGTTCATAAGTTATCGAAAAATCTTTCTATTGTAAAATCATTCACATTGAAATAAGATTTGTATTTTGGAATCAAGTTTTGAAAAATAATTGATCATTAAATACGATAACTTTATATATATATATTAATTAGAAAATTTTACTTTCTCGGAATAATCCTGATTTTCTGCTGTGCTTCAAAAACCAGACTTAATTATTGAAAAAAGCCTTAAGTGTCACGTATAACCTTTTCTTAATAAAATTTGGCTATTGTTGGAACATTTGAATATTGAAAAAAAATTCTATTTTCATAGCTATTACTATTATAATAAAAGTACCAATAAATTATAACAATGAATAAGAATTAAATAACAGGTTATTCATTTTACTCTTAAATATTGTAAAATTTTACCTATAATTTTCATTTTTCATTGCACGTAATATTATCTTTAATGTTAATTTCAATTCTATTGAAGTTAGTTATATTTGAACATGTTTTCAAAGTTTAAAATCTGATGATTGCAACAAAAACTATTTGCAAAATAATAAGCTTAAGTCGGATTACTTCACAAAGTTTTGCTTTATATATAAATTAATGCGAATTTTTTTGCATTAAATTTATAATTGATTTAAACCTAAAATCATTTTATGCGTTAATAGACAACTAAACGATTGCGATACAGATTTCAAGTATTAGTGGAAGAATTAAAAACAGCTAAGAATGCGGATTACAAGACATCTTTAATGGCTTTCATTAATTGCCTAATAATATCGGCAGACAATGTAAAACAAAGAAATGAGATTCGAAATGAATTGATTGGATTGAAAATTCTGGATATAATAGCATCACTAAAGCGTGAATCAGACGGCGGAGACTTAAGCGTTCAGTGCGATGTGTTTGACGAACAAAGAATATCCGATGAGAACTTACCGCCAGATGTGAGCTCACATCAGGATATATTCTTCACTATATTGAGACAAATTTCGGGTAAAACGCAATACGAAACACCATTTCTTCATTTATTGCAACATTTGCTAAGAATTGAGTACAACAACGCTGAACTGTCGAGTTTAATATGGGATTCAACGGAAACATTAGTACATCGCGCAACGACTCTCATTGAATGTAAAGAAGACGCAGAAAAGTTATTACGATTACATCACAAAAGGAAAGGATCTTTCGATGCATTGTCCGCTCCTTCTAATTCTGGTTTAACTGTTATGCCTATAAAACCATTGAAAGTCAATACTAATGAACAGTGTATTTCAACACAAATATCAGTCAAAAGCATACCAACGACATCAACGCCTCCTAACCATAACCCTAACCCCAACCCTAACCCCAACCCTCCTCCTCCTCCTCCACCTCCACCTCCGCCACCACCTCCTCCTCCATCGTTTCCAATCCAGTTTTCATCTGTAAAGCAGAATATCAGTATAAATTCGATGGGTTCTTCATCATCATTACCGCCTCCACCTCCACCTCCACCACCTTTTTCGCCACAAAACAACGTACAATTAACGACAATAAATCTTTTAGTGCCGCCACCTCTTCCTAATGGAATAATGTTCGCTCAAAACGATTCTCCGACCAATAGTTGCAATAGTTCACCGATAATGGGTCGTAAATTACCTCAACAAGACATTCCAAGACCGAAAAGTAAAATGAAAACTCTTAATTGGAGTAAAATCCCACAACAAAAAGTACTATCATCTAATCGACCGAATATTTGGAGTGTAGTTGCGACTCAGAATCAAACAGATAATCATGCAAATGTAGACTTTAATGAACTTGAAGGCTTGTTTTGTCAGCCCACTAACGGTTCCGCTCCTAATTCGTGTCCCAATTCTCCGCGTCTGCCACGAAGACCTGTTAGCTCTGACTTATCTGTGTCATCGCCTTTCAATAGCCTTGAAAGGAAAGTGATTAAACGGCAAAGTGGAGAATACCAAACTCCCATTGAATTAACGATATTAGACAGCAAAAAATCATTAAATGTGAATATTTTTCTTAAGCAATATCGCGGAAGTACTGATGAAATACTGAGTATGATTAGTGATGGTAAGCATAAAGAGTTGGGAACTGAGAGGTTAAGAAATTTATTGAAAATATTGCCGGAAACAAACGAAATCGAGTTATTCAAGAATCATAACGAAGACATAAATCGGATGCCAATCGCTGAACGATTCTTATTAAGTCTAATTAAAATACCAAATTATAAATTTAAAATCGAAGGAATGCTACTCAAAGAAGAATATGATTCTGCGATCGCGTATTTGTTGCCAGCAATCGAAGCGATTAAAAGTTCGTCAAATCAGTTAAAACAAAGCAAAACACTTCATCAAATTTTATATCTAATTCTTGTGTCCGGAAATTTCCTAAACTGCGTACGTATTACTGTATTAACAAAATTTTGAATACACAGTATTAATAAAAAATTTTAAAATTACTTAAAATATGATTGGTTTACAAAATTAATAATTAACATATTTTCTATAAATAATAGGGTGGTTATGCTGGAGATGCGGCTGGTTTTAAAATAATGTCATTACTAAAATTACCAGAAATAAGAGCAAATAAACCAGGCGTTAGTTTGATTCATTACGTTGCTTTGGTATGTATATATTTCGTTCAATTTATTGCAAATCAATTATTTCTAAATTTAACTTTATTTTCGGTCTCTCATGTAACACCAAATATTACTGGCCTTAAATTAAAGGTGCTATAGGTGTCAGTTAGAATTAGCGTTAAATATAGTTATATTGCTGATTAGGTTAATATGAAACGTACGATATCAGTGAATTGAATACTATTTATCAGTTTATTATTGAGATTTATTTATTACGAAACACTCATCAAATAAAATTACATTTTAGATCATATCATATATTATTTATGTAATCAAATATATTTATTTTAATATTAAAAGTTGTGATTTGAGTATTGAGTAAATTGTTTGGAATCTAAGGTTTGGACAGTGGTCTGTGAGACTTAGCGGCTGACGATGAGGTCTGCTTCATAAACGATCGTTTGGGCGGAAGCGGTAGTATTTGCGACGAACGCCTCTGAACTGTAACCGAACCCATGTCTGACGTGAGGTTCGTTCGCGACACCGTTGACGGAGACCTGTATGTGCGCGCACTTCCCATATGATTACCACCGGAAGAATGACGACTAGTTGTCACTCTCGGATGAATTCCATTCGGATGTGATTGCGTTCGCGTTACTATAGATGACACTGCGACTAATTTTGAGCGATTTGTTGGACCATTCGTCGTACCATTTGTGGTGCCATTTGTGGTGCCTTTCGTCGAAACGTTGGCATTACATTTGGATGTGATTGCGCTGTCATGTGATGTGTTGGAAGTGTTGTTGCCATCATTGCCATCACTCTTCCGTTGAACTGGTAAACGCGTTAACGAATTCTTTCTCACTGGTAATTTTGATCGAATATTAATCGAATGATTTTGGTTATGATTAAGGCTTTGGGTTTGAGTTTGATTTAACTGCAATGGCGTGACAATCGCTGCAGCAGTGGCTGTGATTGTGATTGGGTTTGCGATTGCGTTCGGAGACGCGCTGTTTGGACGACGAGTGAGTGGCAATCGATTCGATTTGCTCTCTAAATCTGATTCATTGCTAATAATTGGTGAATGTATTTGTGTGGTTTGTGTTACCATTTGTTCGATGTCCGGACATTCCCTTACTTTAGTCGGCGTTATGATTGCTGTCGGCTGTTGGTTGTGATGAATGGTCAGGTGTAATGTTGATGGTCTTTGAACGCCATGTAACGAATTATCGTTACTGATATCACTAATACTATTACTACTATTACTGTCTTTATTTTCCCAGAATTTTCTGGCGTCAGATGTATTAAGTTTACTATTATTTACAACTTTCTGACGCGTATTAAACGTTTCTATGTTTAATGCTTGGAAATTGTTATTAGTGTCGCCATTGGGTAACATTTGGTCATATCTTTTAGCCAAACGAGACTCGATATCAGAAGATTTTAAACTAAATGTTTTGCGTAACGGAGAAAATCGATTAAAATTGTTAGCCTTTTTAATTAGAACGCTATCCGAATCTCTTTCATTGGAATCTTCGTACGAATTGTGACTCTTATTATTATTATTATTATTAAAATTGCTTGCATTAATAATTATTGGTGAGTGGTATTCAATATCTCCATTAATTCTTTTGTTAATTTTATTTATCTCATCAATATCTTCATTCTTTTCTATATTTTTAATATTGTTGTTTGTTTCCGATGTATTATTACGTTCTCTACTGCTTAAATCCAAATCACCATTAACTGGATTAGAAGTTCTACTCTTCCTTCCGCTTCCCATTCGTCTAAAAGTACCGCCAAAAATCGACACATCATTATTTCCGAGATCATTGGCTGTCTTCAAAAATTCAAGCAATCCTGCGTGCAATTCGTCGTCTTGTGAGTTACGCCGCGATCTTCTCCTCAGTTTTTGCTCTGCAGTCGATAATAAGTTATTTGATGTGAGACTATGAGACATGGCTGGTGTCGATTCTGGTGCCAGTAATTCCGATTCCATACTATTTGACTGATTTGGCCACCGTTTGAGGTGAGAGTTTGACTTTCGTGCTTCCAGTTTGATCTCGTTTTCCTTTCTTTTCTCGTTCTCATCCACAGCTAATTTAAATCTTTGACAAAACGATGTTATTATGCGAAAACATTCTTCTAACTTAAACTGTTCCAGTTCTTCGCAAAGATATTCAGCGATTTCAGTTCGAATGGTCTCTAATTCCGACTCAACGCATATCTTTAACTTATTTATTTCTATTTCGCTCGACTTTAAAAAATTAACCATTTGTTTGTGAAACGAGTCATGTTTTTCGCTTTTCGATATTTGCTCTTTTATTTTCATTATTTTGCTTATAAGTGAATTAACTTCAGTTCGGAGTGACTCTATTGAAATCCTGCAACATATGTATCAATTCAATCAATACGTTAATAAACGATTATTCAAAATCTCAATAATTTATAACGTTATTAAAAAGAAGTAAAGAGAATAAGTAAGGCTCGAATATGTGAAATTAAAATAAACGAATTGAACGATTTTTAAAATTAAAACCAATTATAATTTTTTAAAATAATTTTCTTAAAGAAGCTATTTCTAGATATCTTAAGAGTTAAACATTGACACATTGTAAAGAAATACTTTACTGAAGACAATATTAAATATTGCGTACAAGATTGTGCAAAATAATAAATTTCGAACGATTTTTCGAATTTTAACGATTAATGAACTATTTTGAACCTTTTCTTCTAACGATTTTCAAGTCCCTAGTTATAACGTTTTAATTTTTAAGAATAAAGAAAAATTTGTGCGAAAAGTTTTCATCGTACGAATAATTTAATAAATTTTAATTTTAAAGTAATTAGTTTTTAAGTTTATTTAAAATGCTTTTAAAATTTTATGAATTCTTATATAATATAATGTAGAAATTGGAGTTAGCATTATAATTCAATATTTGTTTAAGAATTTTAAGCAAAGCCTTAAAAATAAGCAGTTAAAGTTGAAATTTTTAATGAAAATTGGTTTTAAATAAATCTTTTAAAGGAATTGAAATATTATTTTTACTTTATTGATTAAAATTATTGTCCAAAAAATATTAGAAATTGAATGAATTGATATAGACTTACTTTGATGCCTCATCCAAAGTAGACAATTCTCCACTCAAATCAGTTAATCCCCTTTTATCCGCTTGCTATCAAACAAAACTATAATTAATTTTAATTAGTGTATGAGAGGCTCTAACAGACACACTAAAGGATACACATATCGTAATTACATAATAGAAAATTATGGGATAAAATCTTTTTTACATTTAAAGAAAAATGTTAGATAAATCCGATTTTTGGTTCCAAAACTAATTGGAATTTTTTGATAATTATTTTGTTATTTTCTGGCAAAAACAATGATTTAAGGTAAATTGCAATAGGTTTGACTTTTCTAAAACCAAACCACAAACTCTTTTCAACAAACTTTTCGTACAAACCATTTCAAACCAAACCATTAATTAAAAATATAAACCATTAATATTAAATTTATGCTAATATTACACAATAATGAAATTTTGAAAGTTAGTACGATAACACTTTTATTATTACATAAATAAAACATTTTAAAGCATATTTTTAAAAATATTTGAATTTTTATGAAAAAATATAAAATTTTTTGGTTATTTTAAATGCAATATTTTTAAAA
>JAQGAW010002799.1:0-14132 GCA_034698025.1 Phthiracarus crinitus | reverse complement strand
TCTCTCTCTCTCGCACTCGCAATCACAAGCCATATTGATATATATAACATGGTAAGTGACAATATTTTTTCTTCTTCGCCCAAACGTCTTCTCTCTTTTGAGCGCGTTATTAATGTTAACGTATTGAATATATATATACTGGCACTGTATATACTGCATAAAAAAACGGGAGGAAAACTGTTTCGCATTCATTCTCAATTCGACGGCTGAAGAATGAATCCTTTCGAAACGGATGCGGCGCTGACTGACTGTCCAAATAAGAGGAAAAAAGGAGAAATCAGAGAAAAAATATTGTCGAAATAAATATGTCTCGAATAGTTTTCCCATCTATTTTCCATTGGATAGACAGCATGAAGATATTTTTGCGTTTTTTATGGTTGCCTTTTTTCGGCTGGTATTTACTGTTCATTTATTATAGATTTTTTCATTGAATTATATTTAGTTGGGTTTTTGTAGCATCTTTTTCTTTATTCCTATCTCTACTAATATTTTGTTTTGGTTTGCGCTTTGCTATAAGTTATATCGCCATCGCTTTGATTGCTCTTTCGTTTTCAATATTGTGTGCGTTGTTGTTATTATTATTGAGGACTATTCGAAGTAATAAGTAATAAATAGCGGCAATAATTTGTCAAATTTTTTGTTCGGTTTTCGAGTCTCGTCGGACTATAAATAACCCAAAATAAAAACAATAAACTAAAAAATTTACTCGTTTGCCAAGATTTTTGTTTCATGGTTTCCTTAAACACAAATGACGCGATAATTACTTTAGAATGAGAAAAATGAGAAAAAAAACTATACGAATCTTAATGATTTGATATATCAATTTTTTCACGTAATAAATCAAAATATTCAATAAGCCTAATGTATAACAACGAAAAATAATAACACTCGGAAAAAATTGCGACAGAAAAGCGCACGCAATCGCGAAATAAGCGATTTCAAGGAAATCATTTTAATACAGATTTGTTTGTCCATTTCGAGAAAAAAATTTGCACAACTCATTCAACAGAAAAAAGGGTTATATATATTCGTGCAGCAGCGGTGCCCACTTCATAAACAATTATCCCATTCCCACGGGTTAGCCCAGAATTGCAACACCCATAGCGAAACGCTAGCAGAAAAAAAAACAACGATAATAATAATAATAATATCAATATCAATAATAAATAGCGATTTAAATGCTTCATTAATTATCTATATATTTAGCCTTCGGATTTTTTTTCTATGCAGGTATTATAAAAAAATGCTGTGAGAAAAAACGCTGAAACAATTGCGGATAATAAGAAAAAACAAACGTGAAATGTGTCCTTCGGCTTCCGAATCAGATCATAGAAACAATATATAAATAAGTGCAATAATAAATAACTAATGAACGCAATTAATTATGCCGCGAATAGTGGAAAAAATACCAGTTATTTTTTGAGAGCAAATTTTTTCACTCGCTCTAGACCTTAATCTCTCTTATAAAAAGTTTTTTATGTCTTTTTTTATCACTATTTGAATGTAGTATCCCTTCAATGGAAAAACTCTGATTAATTAAAATAGATTAGAACTTTCTTGGCGCTAATATGTTCAAAAATATTGTTTTCAAAAATAAAATAATACAAAATAGGAAATAAAAAATGTTGCAAATAAAAATTAATGGAGAAAAATAAAAATCATAAGAGTTCTGTAACCTTAGTTAAACTAATTTTCTTCCGATAAAATATAATAACGTTGTAAGAAACAATTTATAGCCACTTTAAAAATTAGGCTCCAATATAGACATTTTAGAAATAGCTGATGATTTATGCTTATTATCATATATCGGGGAAAGAAATTTATTCAATATTTTTTATGCTAAATTAAGCGCTTAAAAATAGTTTTGCAAATCTCTCTCTCTCTCTCTCTCTCGACGCGTAAATTATGCGATCATTTATAAGGTCGTGTTACCGTTAAGTAGTAGAATAGAAATAAAAATAAAATTTTAAATAAAAAAACAGCTCATAAAGTTAGCATTACCCTACACAGTGATTGAAGACTAGCCACATTTTTACGCGTTTTCGTAATGTTTTAATTGGAAATTTCGCACATAAATTAGCACATTGTAAAATTGAATATTTTTCATATAAATCAATGTTTTTTGTTGTTACTTAATTCCCTGTTTGTGTCAAATATATAATTGATTTTTCGTGACTTTAAAATATTTGTAATTAAAATTTTTTGAAAATACGAAAATAAAAAACAAAAATCCAATAAAACAAGACGTATATATGTATCCAGAAATTAAATAAATTAGTGCCCGTTTTGCAAAGCAAAAAAGTAAAGAAAAAAATATGAAGAAAATTCTCATTTGGTTTCCATGATATTCGAAAAATTCAACAACAAAATGAAATCTAAATGATTAATTTTCCAGTTAAGTTACCAAAAATAAAATAAAATAAAATCAAGTTTAACCGAATCAGAAAAAAATATAATCAAAAAAACTCGTAAAAATAATAAAAACCGATTTATGCGTGAAACTTAAACCGAATTTAATCGCATTTATTTATAGTTTAAAATTTCTTTTTGTAACAAATTAAACTCTTTTACGACACAAAAAATTCGTTCAATTAACTTCTCGAAGCAACAACAACAGCAATAAACATTTTAACCCTCGAATAGTCGACACATATCGAAATAATTCTTATACAACAGTACCATAAACTGTATTTACGTAACGAAAAACTGCGCGATAAAACGGTTACCATTACGGATACGTTATTAACGGTTCGCTCATAGTTATAGCATTTTTTATGGCCACTGCGCTCACGGAAAAACAAACCCGAATACAGTAGAGTTGTTGAGTTATTGAGAGCACAGAAACATTTTTTATGCTCCGACTCTTAACAGCACCTAATGCTCACAAAAAACTATATCTTCACTAGTATTTTCTTTCTATCTCTCGCAATGTACTTCTTTTCAAAAGGAATGCTGTTATAGTTATGCGGTAGTGTCTGCTATACGAAGCGATGATCATTTATTTTATTGCCCGCGCGAGTTATATACGGATATCGATTGGCCTCGGAATTGCACACACGATTATATGGTGTGGCATCGCTTTTTTATATATATATGTATAGATATTTTATTTTTCGTACGCTTAAAAAATCGTATCATAATCGGTATACGACTAGTAATAGTAGACGAAGTAGTCTTTCTGTGCACAAAAACCACTTTAGTTGGCGGAGACTATTATAGTTTTTATATGCACATTGCGAGATGTGAACCACACAATCGCGTACATAACCCATACGCATACACTTTGAAAAAGCGCTTTTTTCGGTTGCAATTTCTTATTTATTTCTTCTCCTTTCTTCTTCTTCTCTTATACTTATTTTTTCTCTTGCTTTTTGCCTTTCAGAATATATGACTTTTATGTATTCTAACAGTTACTACACTACTCTATTCGAGTTTATTTCTGCTGTTCTCATGCGTTTTTTTTCTCGTCTTTCACGCCAGTCTCCTCTCATTCTCCATCCATCGATATAACACACAATTTCAATCCGTTCTGTTCATTCGCCAGTCAGCGATGACTGACTGGTGACTTGACTATTGTTTTTAAGAAAAATGCATTACCGTTACGCATACCGTGTTAGCAGTTTTAGATTTGGGAGAGAAAAAGGAGAAAATTTTTCGTTTCTGCTGACTATTCAGAAACGTATATAAAACCCGTATTAGTTTGACTGATGGCGAAAAATCTTTCACTGATTTTAATCTGACTTTTCGATGCGTTTGTATGATCAATAAAATTTTTAAAAAGTATTTTACTCGAAAACAATAATACGCTTACAATGCAATTTCTTTTGCGTTTAAAATTTTCGTTTTATTTTTCCGTTAAACTTTTACTAAATTTTAAACCAAAAACGGGAAAACGATCCGAGAGATTACTTAATTATTAATACGCAGAAAAAAAACTCGTTCAAAATAATAACCAAATGAATCATTGTATTTTAAAAATAAAATAATCAGCGTAATAGCGGGCGAGAAAAATATTATCATGATATTTTCCACTCTCGAAAATTACCTGCATTTATTTCCAATAACAAAAAAATAATAATAATAACTGCTGCTTCGCTTATTATTTTTTCTCTCGATCGCGCTCTTAAACTCTCTCTGCTCTGCAATAGTTTAAGATAATGTCCTGATATTTATCTTTGGCTCACACATACACACACACACTTATTTCTTTATTATTATTATTATTTTCTTTCGGGTAGAATAACGCGCATATACATGTAATTTATGAGTGGCAATATTTCTGTTTTAAATAGCGTTGCGTATCACCCATTTTTTCCCAGCCCAATAACACATAAAGAACAGACCAAACGCTGCGCTTAATCGGGTAATAGTGTATAAAAAATCGTTACCAAGTCTACTATTTGGCTGATTCTTAATATTCCGCTGCTCATTCCCACTGCAAGTCTCATAAATAACGCGCAGAATAATAGTCTCTGCCGCTGTATATATATCATTATTCTGGTCACTATTTTAAACTATATTTTTTGTGTGTTGCGTTTCTCGGTTGTGATGATAAAAATCTAATATATATTATATACTCTGCGCGATTCACTTCACTTCGATTGAGTAATTAAGATCGAGAATAAGAGCGCGCGATTAATAAAACAAAAAAGAGTGAATGAGTGCGAGTGTGAGTCAAGAGATTTAATGGATAAAAATAGGTTAAGGGAATTGTTTTTGTGAGCGGAATTTTTTTTCTAAATTAATTAATGGATTGATTAAATTTTTCATTGTTGAAGAAAAATCTCATACAATGTTTTTATTATTTTTTTTCAATTTCAAAATTAAGTCAAATAAAATTTGAGCGCATCTCTTCAATCATAAACATTTCTATGTATAACAGAAAAAAAACAAATTAAATAAATTTCCTTTTCGTTTATCAACGAAAAAAAACTTTGTACGATAAATACGAAACGATGATAACGTAACATGAATTTTTTTCATTAAACCCCACATTGCAAAATAAATACATTTCTGGCTTAATCGGTCACACATATAAACCACTATATATCACTGACAACCGCGATCCTGATTAACTCTGGTGTGGCGACTAAAAGACTAGCAATGAAAATATTACATCCAGTATTAATGAGATACAACATCGATATAATATTAGGCGAACAAAAAAATTAATTCACTTCACCACAACTACTAATCTCTACGAATGGCGACGATAAAGCTAAACAACACGCTCTTCCCCTCCATGTAGTCGTCCATATCATACACACAGAACCCACACCAGCATACATACAAACAGCACACGAAAAAAATTAAAAACATTGGCTAAATATGTACCAAAGTTGAGGCAACAAATTAATTGCGTGTAAACAGAAACAGCTGTATTTATCGGGTGTTTTCTGTTTTGTTGGGGTTATACGCGCCGATCACTCTATCTCTCTCCGCGTATCCCTAATGTGCCACAGATAGAGAGACGGAGAGGAAGAGATGGATAGGAAGCGATAGGATTGCTGTGGGATTGGAATAGACAGTGAAACGCAAAACGTGTGCATTTCTAATGAATTTAACTGCCAAACAAGGCATCGAACTAAGAATTATAAACAATACTTAAGGCGCATATGTACAGGCCGTGTGTTTTACACAAATATTTAATGAGACCCAAAAGGCAGCGGCAGAGCCAAAACCCAGCACTAATTTGTTGTTTAAAAATGCAGAAAACAGCTTCAATGATATAAGCAAAAAAGATTTGAGTGGAGACTACAAAGAATGCATGCGTGCGGTGAATGGCCAAAAAAATGAGAGATCTTTTTGATTTCGGGCTTTTAATGCGATGGGTATTTAACGTCCAGCTCTTAAATCATATTTGCGTACGCATTATAAACTTTTCATTTGCCGTTTTGCGATATATCATAATCAATAATAAACTCGCAGATAGAAGACGCATACGAGTAGTGGAAAAAACATCGTATCATCGACAACACAAACTGGTTAAATGCGAAATAATATATTTACTCTTAGCTTAATGTTTCCGGTAATTCCTTGTGTGAGAAAGAAACGTATGCTTTTATGGATAGATAAGCGTTTTTTTTCAGTTCAATTCAGAAATGCAATATTATAGTATGGATAAAATAATGCGCCGAAAATAGAAACGGAGAAAATCTATTTCGTTATTAGAGACAAGAAAATGATGTCGTTTTTATGCATAAATACTATTATCATGACTTGTTTCTATTTCGGTATTTTCTTTCGGGTTTTGATTCGATTTCGTTTGTTTTATAGTCTGTTTTAAAAAGTAGTTTGCTCTTTGATATATTATATATACGGTCACAACACAGCATTCGATTTTTGATGATAGCTATCGCTGGAGGAATACGAAACAGCATAGAAGTAGCAAATATATATCAAAAGCAGTGCAGCAACAAAGAAAAAAAGTATACCGTATAATAACAAAATCAAATCGCGAACGCGAACCAATGTTTAGCTGATATTTATTTATTTTTTGTTGTTTGTATGCGTTTCTCTTTCAAACGCGAATAATTTTCGAAATGTTCGATGAATAAGAGCGAGTTTATCGCTCTCTTCTCTCTGTGTGCGTTTGCTGCTTACTTTTCAAAACACATTCGTCAGCCAACGATCACCCAACTCATACCCACATGTAATTTTGAATGAGAGGTACGACAACACAACGACAAAAAACGAAATCAATGGTAATATATATAAACACTCACGCAAACCCATTTTGACTGTCAAAGAAGGATATCGAGAGAAAGATATTCTAACGATATATAGACGATAAAAGAACGAAAAAAATAAGTCGAAACCTGAAAATCGGAGCTTTATTTTATTGCTACTCTAGTAATAGTTTTGAGCAAAAAAAATATGGATAACATTGCTATTTTCATATTTATATAAGTATACGGTGCTTATCGGTTGTTGCGTTTGGTATATAAATTTCTTTTCGCAACCAAAAAAATCGTATTATCTCTCTCTATGTTCGCTAAGAAGAAGATGATGATTTTAAAGATGGGGTTTTATTCGCTGCGTTTGCAAACGTGTATTATTAGCTCCTGTTTTGGTTATTCATATCAGCTTTTTTTCAGGCTAAGAGCAACCGATTCGAGTATTAAATCTTACGGATTATGGATGTTATTGAGAGAGGATTTTATATGCGTTATTGCGAAGCGTTTTTCTTAGTAAAGTAGAAGGATTTATGTTAACACCATTGAGTGGTGTTTTTTTCATTGAAAATAGATTTTCGTGGCAAAAATACGGTATTAAATGAAATTTGTTTATAAATTTGATAATAAAATACCCATACTGTTGTTAAGTGTGTACGCATTCGAGTATTACTAAAATAGTTATTCGCGTTAATATTAAAATTTATAAATTCGTTTTAAATGAAATTATAACTTCATTTCGTATGTGTTTGTGAGTTTTTCCTGTAAAGTGTTTGCTAAGATCGCGCAACAGATGGAAACCTAAGCAGTCATAGCAGCAAAAAAATGAGATTAGATTTAATTTTAAACTTAAAACAAATTAAAAGAGGAAAAAACCGATTAATTTGTTTTAGGTTTGTGACTCATGAACCCTTTTTCACAGCATTTTTTTCACGTTCAAAACGAAAAGGAAAAAACTATTCGATAAAAACATTCAGAAGTGAAAAAATAGGTTGAAATATCGCATTTGAAATAAGAGTCGTTTTTGCCAAGAAAAAAACAAATCCATTGAAAAATCTTCCCAATAAAATAAGACAAATAAAAATAAAATTACTACTAGTAAAGCGTAGCAAAGAAAAAACATGTTATCAACGAATTTTCTTATAGAGACTCATCGCTAAGATTCAATATTACAAAAAACAGCGTTCAGCTGATGCCAAATGATTAGACGGGTGAAAGTTTGCTACCCTTTTAATTAGTATCTCATAAACCTCTCTATTTTTTGCTATGGCATTGAATGAGAGATTGTAGACAGAGATAGGGAACGGAAAAAGTAAGAGAAATTACATTTGACATCGAATTAAAGTACGAAAAAAAAGTGAAACGAAAAATCGAAAATCAAATTTTTGATATATTTCGCATGAGTTTTGTTTTTCGTTTTACTTTCGCTATCAATTTATTGATATATAAATATTGTTTCGCAAATGTTTTCTTATTCGTTTTTTGTTTTTCATTTTTTTTCGTTAAGAGATAGTACATGAAAGTGCGAGAAGATATATGCGATCACTTAAGCAGCGAAAAAAATCACGCGATAGATTCAAACAATAAGAAAAAAACATTTCACCCAAAATAAAACAAAATAAAATGCTGTCCTCTCTATCTCTCCCTCTCTCTAGTACTGAGTGTCTGTTTCTTTGTCACTTCAGTGTCAGAACTTATTTTTTTCTTCACTTCCAGAAAGAGTGGGGTTTTTGGGCGCTACGGATGAATTGACACCACGATTCATCTCAATTACAAAACATGTGTGGATTTCTTGCCTCTTGTTTCCTCTTATTTTGTTTCCAACTATCTATCCGTTACGCTATTACTTTAATAATATTAACGCGCAGCAAAAAAACATAAAAACAAAATATAAAACTTTCCCCACATTTTATATCTGCTCAATACAGCCAATACACACAAAATTTCTCACTCATTTGTGTAACTCAAAACTTTATTCTAGTTTTTTTCTTCCTTACATAGTACTTTCACTTTCTTTTACTGTACGAAAAAGAGCAACAAAAAAGTTTTTTTCTTGCTATGAGATGGTAGTAACAATCTCTTGGGGGTTCTCTTTCGCTATCTATCAATGCTAGCGAACACCAGTGGTAGTATAATATTACATTCCGTTTGGCAGAATTCTTTTTGACAGAATTCCGTTTCGCAGAATTCTTTTTGGCAGAAATTCCTTTTGACAGAATTCCGTTTGGCAGAAATACAAGTTTGACTTTAAATATAAAGTTGTATTTAAAATCTGTGAAAATTAATTTTTGGCATTTAAATTTGATAGTCAATGCATTAAAAATGCACATATGGTTTTTTAAACACATAAATTTCATTTAAATTTTATAAAACATCTGTAAAACTTAAGTCCCACTAATTTTAAAATACAACCAATTATTTTGGGTCAAACTTGTGCTTCTGCCAAACGGAATTCTGTCAAAAAGAATTTCTGTCAAAAGGAATTCTGCCAAAAAGAATTCTGCGAAACGGAATTCTGTCAAAAAGAATTCTGCCAAACGGAAGCACACCGATCAATTTATACAAAAAATATCCATTTTCCGTTTAAACAGGTGTTACTATTCAGGGATATTTTCGGTCAAATTCGGTAAATTGTTACATTTAACCGAAATTAATTTTTTATTCTCGGCGGTCATATTCGGTAAAATTCGGTATGTGACCGACAACGAACATCACTAAGGATATTTAATTTGTATTAAATAAGGAAGGAATGTAGGAATTACAATTAAGGTAGGAAATAAAACTTTATAATAATTGTTTTGATTAGAAAATTTTTTAATACTTAAAGTTCAATATCGATATTTTTACTTTCGATTATTTTATTTAAATTTATAAAATTATCACTTAAAATTAAGATTTTGAAAACTAACGAAATAATTAATTTTACCTAAAGAAATATAATTACTGTAAAGTGTTTGATGGAGAATTTGAACACAATTTAACCAAAATTGCATACATTATTGTAACCGTGAAACACGTTTGTAACTTTTAGCAATCGGTTTAAAAAAAATATTTTTTAGCCGAATTTCTTGTAAAGAAGCTTATGGATTTGACAATGTTTGTCTGTCCGTCTGTACGTGCGCTTTCTTTATATTAATAAAAGGATTTGTTATCTTGCAAAGTATTGGCTTTAAGATTAGTTCTTTAATTTTTCTATAAACAATTAGAAATTCAGCTCTCTGTGAATGTGTCAATCTTGTTCTAAATTTGATATGCAATAAAATTCTTTTGTATTAATTTAATGCAAATATACATATACATCAATGATTTACTAAAATAAAACTCTTTGAATCTGTATTACATATGTAATTTCATCTAATAAATCATTGAGATCTTTTTTATTAATATCGTCATTGATTTCATGTATAACTCCTATTGTACTTCATGTTTGATCATTTTAACTGTAAATATAACCTTTTAAAAATAATTATTTCCAAATTGTTCAAACAACCCAGCATTCAAATTAATTTATGTTCAATTTTAGTTATATAAAGAACACTTATTGCAATTTAAATATTTTTAAAAATCAAGTAAAAATCAAATGAGCGAATATATATTTTGGTAGTAGTTATACGTTTGTAAATTTTTTTATTAAGCAATGTTCACATGTGTTCAAATAACCAATAAAATAATATGCATTGTAGACAATGGTGCGTAAACTCTTATTTATGCGAACGATAATAGTAGAGCATATTTCAAACACTGTTTTGTCCAAACAGACACATTCTAAGGCAATGGTATACTGAGAGTGGAGACCACCACGTCTAAAGTGATACATCTTAAACTTTTATATCTTCACTCGTCTTTTCAGTTGTGTGGCCACCCTTGAAGTTAAACGTATTGTGAGTTTGCTTATGCTTAACGATATGGTGAATAAAGCGAGAGAAAAAAGCAAAAATGAGAGATGCTTTTCTAAAGTTTTCTAAAGAGTAAAGCTTATGCTGACTATGCATCGCACAGTTTGTTAAATAACGTGATGCTCAATATGTGCTTATGTGCCATATTCTCAATGATCTGAATGCTCTGAATGCTCTAAAAGCTGTGTATTTGAACTGAAGTTGAACTGTTTAACTGCTCTCCTTTAGAAGAATTATTTAAATCTTAAAAATTTGCCAGTAGGTTGGACTTATGGAGTACAGTTAGGGATCACGTTGAGGACTATCAATTGTTTGGCAGACTTTGTTTGCCATCCCTTCATTCATTTGGAAAGAGCAAAGGCGTTACAGAGGCAGGGCTCAGGACCTTGAGGTCATAGATAGCCGTTTTGTGAAAGAAAAACTCTATTCTTTATTTTTCATATGTTTCTTTAATATCGCACACTATTGCCAGTATTAGACACTGGATAAGCTTCTCACTTCTTTTCATTATTACCGTATATATATCAATAGTTGGGGGAATCAGTAAGTGAGTATTGCAGCAGTTTGGCTATTCTTAAGGTTTAGCTATGGTTTAGTGCAGTGTATGGCACACTATACCACACTATGGCACACTATGGCACACTATGGCATAGTATGACAGCAGTAGACAAGTGGCCTGTCAACACTATTCATATCAAATCCAATTCACAATCAGAAGAAGCAGACGTTTCACATTAAATAAATAAAATGTGAAGGTCTGGTATGCGCTGTGTTCACTATGTTCACAGTGTTCACAATTGGCCACAAATGCAACAAGCGATCCATTCGCAGCCTTATGTATATTAGTATTTTTGGTTATGAATAGATTTGCTTACATTGTGAAAACTCAGTGTGGGCTCACTAACTGCAAGTTTTGATTCGAGAAGAGCGCAGTATTTAGTAAAAAAAACCTAAGCCTATATATTGTTATTATTAAACTTTACTATACAGCTGTCACCCGTTTTTCAGTTAACGATTTTAGGTTTCAAAATATTTGGCTGCTCTCAATGTTTACTATATCCGGTCACACCAAATATTTCACTCTACCAACTAATACATCATTGCTTGTATTGATTTCTATTTTTCTAAATACAACACTTTCATGACCATTCACTCTGTTAACCTTTCCGTTCTCACTCTATGTGGTCATCAGTATTCATTTAGATTCCAATTATTTTAGCATTTAATTTACCACTTAATTCTATTTAAATATTCATTTCATAATTTCCCAAAAAATTTTATTAAATCGTAAATAAATAGAAATTATTTACTTTTAAATTTATTGAATGCTTTGATTTGTTAAGTTTTAAAAACACATCTGTGTCATCCCTGATAATATTGTATAGTAAAAAAGAGATAGATATTTATTAAAAATTTCCAACGAAACTGTTATTACAGTATTATGTGTTAGAAAATAAATTGTAGCTTACGATCGATAACACATAAACTGTGAATTATAAATTTTGACAACTAATGCAACATAAGATTAATACACGCTAAACACTTAAAGTATAGTAGATATTACTTTTATTACTATTTATTGCTGTAAGTAATTTTATAAATGTGCAGTTGAAAAGAATATTTGATTATCGAATGGAGTATACAATATTGATTTGACTAACAAACTGAATGGAGACGAGACGAGAGCGCATTTGTCAGTTAATTGTTTTTTAGTGTTAGTTTGTTAAAAGAAATGTCAAATTAGAGTACGCTTTGTCCAATATCTGCAATCAACTCAATTAAACTAATCCAACTGCAAAAATAGAGTATCACTAATGGCAACTGAGTTGAAGTGTTCATTTGTTGGCATAGTTGATGATTATAGTACGAACAGACTATTTATATTACTTATCCTATTTATTGAGCCAAATTGATAGCGCAATATATAACTTAAATAGTCTGCAACAGAATATTAGATAAAAGTTAGCTAAATCAGTATTTTGATAGTTTGTGTGTCTCTTTGTAAGCAATTTCCTTAGTGGAGCAAAACAAATGGACACAGCATAGCATTGTATAGCATAGTATAGCATTGCCATACTGTTACAGTAACTGTACTGCACTCACAATTCACTTACACTTACGCAATATACCACAGTTAACTCTCCATACATTTCTCTTTATTCATTGTAATGTCGATTGCATTGTCTACGATTAATTAGGGTCATTTCCCTCAGTGTTCACTACTTGATATGATAGAGAAACGACGCTAAAGTAACATGGGATCAACTTGATGGTGATGGTGATCGAAAGTAATGGTTTGCAGTGCAGCAGTGCAGTGGCTCTGACACTCTAAGCGCATTCAGTGTACATTCAGCACATTCAGCACTTTCACATTTAGCACATTGGAATGGCATTACACCGCTAAACAAGTTGTCAAATATAATTCACTCTTTTCTTATGTCTTTGAAATCTCAAATGGGACATATGGTGAATGTTGTTCATTCTACGAAACACAACACAACTACTTCTCTACCTATGAAGACAACCAACTATTCGATCGACATCTTCTTTTGTGAGAGATTTTTGTTCGCCAATTGCATAACGGCTCATATATCTGATACTTTAAGCCCACTTTCGTTCGAACTAAGCTCTCAAGAGGTTAGCTCTTCTTATTTGCTGCCAAATTAGTGCGACAACAATATTGCCAATGTTGCCAATACTGCTAATGTTTCTAACTTTGAGCGCATAAACTAAAAAAAACTTCTTTCAACTCAATTCGTTAATCATTTGTGATTAATGAGATAAATTGAATATCAAACCAATAATGTGTGTACTCTTTTAAAAAAACACATCAAACTATGTGTTACTGATGTTTTTTGATATTTTTATCCTGTTTCGCGATGCAAATGTTATTCATTAAAGCGTTGAGCATTTTTATGCAAAAACGTATTCAGTGTAGAAAAAAATAATTTCGACAATTCCCATAACTGACACCATATTTAATGTTATCTATTTATTAATAACGTTTACGATATAAATATACAGTATATCTAAAATGTTTACGCATCTCTTGCTCATCACAAACATGACATGCATACTGTATTCTGGAAAAGAAAAAGTTTTTTAAAAATTTTCCGCTCACTCATACCATATTTTGAAAATAATCTACATTTGTTTAATTTTTTTTGATTAATTGAAAATGATTTCAGTTCATATAACGCTAATTATACATTTTAATAATTAAAATATAATTTAGTAAAGGAGCAAAAATTAAAAAATTTTTGAACTAATAATCTTTAAAATTGTTATTTTTTATTTTATTAAAATTAATTATTCATGGATTTTTCTAAATGTAATTAACAAAACCAATTTAAATGCATTATAAAATAATTAATAATAGATTTATAGCATTAGAAAAAATTAAATAAATAACTGATGCGAACTTTCGTGCCAATAATTTATTTATATGCGTCGACAATAGTTAGACTATTATTTTAATGTGATTATGAATGTATAAACAATAAATGATAATTTAAACATAGTGCGCCTTTATTACAGTCTGGAGAGAGAGAGAGAGAGAGAG
>JAQGAW010002798.1:0-14137 GCA_034698025.1 Phthiracarus crinitus | reverse complement strand
CTATTCCACCATACCCAGCCAATTTCACCCTAGCCCACCCTATTCCACCCTATACCACACTACTACACCCTATACCACCCTATTCCCATCCTAATCCCACCCTATTCCCACACTATCCCACCCACCCATCCCACCCTATCCCAATAAAATACTTAGTGTTTGAAAAAAAATATTTAGCATTTAATAAATAAATCTTAAAAACAGTTAGTTTTTATAATATTTATTTTTTAATTAATCAATATCCAAATTAATTTATTACTACAATTGTTACTTTAGCGAAGGTTGGAAAGGAATGATTGTAAAAGCTATGACTGATTTTTGCCTATTTATATATCTTTTAAACTAAGTTAAGTGGAATATTTTTATAAAAATAACTATAGAGATAAATACTTTTCTAGATTAAAATTAATTTATTTTCAAACGAATTTTTCAATTAGTTTTAACATGTTAAAATTAAAAACATATTTTCTATATCAATATTCAACGCATCAATTAATACTTTTTAAGCAAAGTTTGTTTCATAGCTTTAAAGCTATAATATTAATTAAAACTGTCAATTAAATAATTTCGTATAATTTTCAGGTTTAATATTTTTAATCGCGATTAATATAATTTTTGTAAAGTGTCAAAAGTGCTCACAATCTTTTGAACCATGCGTTTGCTATCCTCTAACATTGGACGTGCACTGTACTGGAAACATATATGAATTGCCTCTTAACCAACTTAACCCATCATTTTCATGGAATACGCTTTATATTCACAACACTAACCTCACAATAATCCGCAACACGTCATTGGGTGATACAGAGTGGGATCATATCTATATTCATAGCAATCCTAATCTAAGAAATGTCGAATCGAATGCGTTCAAGACTGGACCAAATAAAACATTATGGCTGTCTAACAATACAAGAATTTCGGATTCAGATATTTATAAATTCCTGAAAGTGTTAAAAAATACGGAAAACATTATGCTTGATAGCAATGGAATGGTTCATAATATGTCGTCCTATATGTTTAATCCCGAAAGTAAGATCTGGTACTTTCAAATGAGTAATAACCTCATTCGTTCAATAAACTCAAATGTGTTTACTGGTCCTAAGAATTTGCAATATGTTTTATTAGATAATAATAATATAAGTTTTATCGGAACAAACGGTTTAGAATTTACATCTTCAAATGAGACCCAAAGAAATATTACTGTTGTACTCGACAATAATCACTTATCATCAAAAAGTTTTAATGAAAATACGTTTAAAGCCACTGAAAATAATAACAAAATAATGCTTTATCTGAATATAATGATTTAACTAATATAAAAGAAGAGGTATTTCGACCATTTCTGGCTAATGGTGTCAATGAGATAGACTTTGATAACAATGACTTCAACTGTGATTGCAGTTTTAAATGGTTATTAGATAAATCAATTGCTCCCAGAGTTTTTAATATAGACTGCATAAACAAGAAATATAGACTTTTTTGACTTGAACGTGTCTGAGTTTTGTGTGGAAGAGACACAATTGGTTTCAACTACAACATCGGAAGCTACTAATACAACAATAACCTCTCCAACGACGCCAACACCTACAACAGTAGCATCACTGACACGTTGTCCGTCAAATGAATCAATACAACCATGCATTTGTGATGCAATAACAAGAGATGTTCATTGTACTGGTAATTTGGAAATTATTCCTTTGCAACAATTTTTTTACGCAGAGTTTAGCAGTCTTACTATTAATTATACTTATTTAACTAAAATAAGCAACACATCTATTGGTGGATCGAAGTGGGATAATATTTTTATTCATAACAATCCTAATTTATTGCACATTGAATCGAATGCGTTCAAAACAGGACCAAATACGACATTATGGATTGCAAACAATAATAATGTCAGCAATGAAGACGTAATAAATATAATAAAAAGAATAGAAGATACAGAAAATATTTATTTAGAAGGAAATCGCATTTTATATTTGCCTCCTTATATGTTCAACAGTAACAGTAAAGTTAAGACATTTCGTATAAAAAACGAAAGTATTATGAAATTAAGTCCGAATACATTTATTGGTGCCAAACATCTGAGCTTAGTTCGAATGGATTACAATCATATAATTCTCATCGAATCAAATGCTTGAAATTTACGGGAAGCGATGAGAGTTTTATAAAAGTTTTCCTTAATAATAATAAGCTAAACGATGATAGCTTTAACAGCAGATCATTCAGTATTAGTGACAGTAATATTAAAATTCAATTGCATTTAGAAAATAATAAACTGACGAATGTTAACGAAGAAATATTTGCGCCGTTTCTTGCGAATAGTCATAACGAGTTGTATTTCGATAGTAATAATTTTAATTGCGACTGCAGTTTTAAATGGTTACTTGAAAATTCAATAAAATCACGAGTGTTTTCTGTGTTTTGCTCTTTTAATAGAAAAAATCTTTTTGACATAAATAGTACAGAGTTTTGTTTATAATAGTAAATTAAAGTGTGTTAAGATATAAACTACAATTTCAAATATTATGATTAACGGTTAAATACTTAAAATGTTAAATTAAAAAGTTTTTTAATAATTATTATGTTTAAATTATTAATCATTAAAATTAATAAAAATCTTTGGCTTGTAAATGGGCATAAAAAAGTTTAACTTTTATTGTAAATTATCGACCAAAGATGATTGTCAGCCAATTTTTGACTTCATACGCTTTACCACATTTAAAACATTATTAGCGCCTGTTTTAACCATATTAATACCAGCTTTAGCAAAATCTATAGCTTTATTTTTTACTGCGCTCATTATCCTTCCAACAGCTTCAATGGCTTTATATTTATAAGCATAATTTATTATTTTAGAATTTAAAAATACAGTATTTTAGATATATCTAAGAATATAAATATATAATAACTTACGCTTAAAAAACTCGATTAACACGATCGAGCAAATCACTAATATTAATAACTTGTTCATGATGTTTATTACTGATGTCAACTTTAAAATCGGTATAATTAGGGATAAACGCAAGTTTATATACGATTTTATATCAATTCTAATTATTCCAATTATTTAAATATTAGTTTCATATTTATAGTAAAACAAACATAAATAATATAAGTTATTAAATAATTGAGGTAAATTTATAAAAACCTCACGAATTTTAGTAATTACATTTAAAAACAAAAAAAAATTAAACAAAGATTTTTTCGTTAATTTAAATTAGAATTCGCTAAAATTCGAAAATGTCTAGTTATATTGTTTGACGATTTAACGTACTTTTAATTTGATTCTGTTTAATTCATTTTATAATACAATCAAAACAACTTTTTAATAGATGTTAAAAATTACATGACTAAATTTAAAGTTCAAATTCGCTTTTTTAGCAATATTTTTATATTTGCAGTTTTTATTTACAATTTTATGTTTTATATACAATATAGCCTAAAAATTAACATTTAATGTATATAAAATTATAGTTATTATTTGCTTCAAAAAATTAGAAAAAGCATTAATAATATCACATATTTTTAAAAGATACTTCTTGTTTTCTAAAAATTTATCATAATTTCTCTACATTTTAATTTTTGGCTTCCCTTAAAAGGCTATAAATGGAAAAAAATGGTTTAATGGGCAAAAATTATCTTTAAAATAGCAAAAATTGACTAAAATTCTATAAACACATTAAAAATAGCTTTAAAAATAGATTTTCGGTAAAAAATAACATTGTTTATAATATTTTGAGTAATCATAAGCGGCAAGCAAAACATGATTACTTATATAAACATGTCACGCATTTATATGCAAATTTTTTAAATTCCTATCAGATATTTATAATTTGTATGAAAGGGTTAAATATCGTAATTAAACTATAATTTATAAAAGTTGTATGAAATTTTAACAAAAATTGAAATAATAATTGAATGGTCAAACTACATATTATTGGCACCGGTTATGATTAGAGTTCGGAAAATGCGGAAATTGTCCCCATTTGTCGCATAATGGCAAGATTTACCTAATTAGGGGACATGTCAGATATTTTATCTCTATTTTTTAACATTCATAAATAATGTAAATAAAGATTTATAACGTTTTATATCTACCATATGTCCATGTGTTTGTCCGCAGAATGTCAAAAATATTAAGAATCACGGATAGACAGACGGAAAAAATTCTCAAATCTATATATAACTGTAGTCATATAAATAATATGATGAAGAATATTATATATAAAAAGCTTGTTATGTATAAGATTTTTAAATCTTATGAAACAGTTATAATTCGTATTATACTGCAGGGGGTCTGGGGGTATACACACCTTCCCCAAAAGTTGAAAAATTTTGAGATTTCAAATAAAAAAATTAAAATTTGAAAAATTCTTTGTAATAGTGTAAAAAAATTGTCCATCAAATCCGATGAGTTTTTGTGACCCCCTTAAATTTTTGTCAAATTTTCAAAAAATTATCGATTTAATGCGTTGAGTTTTTCGTTGGGGCGTTGTTAATATTTCTTCGGGAAAATTTTTAAAAAAATTTTTTTAGAAAAAAATCGTGCCGAAGAAAAAATAGTCCGCTAAATCCTGTGAGTTGACTCCCCCTATAATTTTCAGAAAAGTCGAAAGTACACACCCCATAGACCATAAGACCTTGGGACTCCATGATTATATTGTAAATATAATATCATTCAAATATTTAAAATGTATTAACAAATTAGTCTTAAATATTTTAATTATTATATAAAAAACGATATAAACAAAGTTTTTTCTTATTTGAATTAAAATTGTAAACTTATGTCTGCATCAAAACTTAAATTGTTCCGAAATAAGATTTGCAGAGTTAAATCATTTAAAAATTATTAAATATTTGAAACTGAAATTTATTTTAATAAACAAATACGAATTTTATTTCAGATTATATAAATAAATGAAAATATAACAATTTATTTTATAAATTAAACTTGATTAGAAGTATAATTAAATTTTTGATAATTCATTATCATCATCAGTATTTACTGAAAATTATTTAAGCTTAGATTATTTGTTGCTATACAATTATTTCGATGGATTTAAGTCTAAAAGATTTGGATCTGTAGGTTCTGGCTCGATTGGTTGGGTTCCAGGCTCTGAAGGTTGAGTTGTTGCTTCTGATGATTGTGTTGTGATAACGGGTGGTTGTGTTGTGACTGCAGGTTGTCCTGTTGTCACTACGGGTGGTTGTGTAGTAACCGCGGGTTGTCCTGTTGTCAGTACGGGTGGTTGTGTAGTAACCGTGGGTTGTCCTGTTGTCGCTCCGGGTTGTTGTGTTGTAGCTGCAGGAGGTTGAGTAGTAATTGCAGTATTCGATCCTGTAGGGGAAGTTACGGGGATCGAAGTTGTTGGTATTACTAATGGGCACAAAGTATCATGAAGTTGAGACAAATCTTTATTATGATTCGTGCATTTCACGTCCGAAAATACTTTTGTTTCATTATATCTTTTCCACATCTCGCAATCACAAACGAACGAATTACTAGTTAAATATACTTTAGTTTTTTCATTTCCGGTCGAACTTATATTATCTAGATTGTTTATTTGATTGCTATCCAAATATATGATTACTTGATTGGGTGTCGAATAAAGAAATGCTTTTTCTTCAATTACTTTCACCCGATTATTAGACAAATATATAGCTTTAATGGAATGCGACGCTTCGAGATTAAACGCATTCGGTTCGATAACCGATAGTAAATTATGTTCGAGATATATTTCTTCTAAATTGGTTACGTTTGCGAACGCATCTTTTTCGATCGTTTCGATGCTATTATGCCGAAGCGATATTGTTTTTAATCTCAAATTGGCACCGATTATAGGTTTAAATGATTCGGTGGGTATTTTCGTAATATTTTTACAATCTTCGATCCGTATTGTTTGCGTTATCGTTAAAGTTTTAATTTGACCAAATATTTGGTCATCGATTGCGGAATTATTTTTGATAACCAATGATTGCGTTGGGCCACCATTTAAATCGGTTAAATCAATTGTCGTTAGATTGGCATTATTTTCTATTGTTAATACTTCCGTAACGATATTTGTTAGTTTGATATTTTCGGTGCCATTTTGAACGATAACCAATTTAAATGTTACCAGTTTTTTCAGTTGCGTTATCGTTACGTTTGGAATGCCCGTGCAAATCAGTCGCTCTGATTGTTCGTAACATTTGCATTCATTTAAGTAGTCTATTACTGGACACTTAAATGATTGCGCGTTTATATATGAACAAAAAATGAGGAAAATTGTTATTCGGATTCCTGTAAAAAAATTTTATATATATTTTAAAAAGTTATTTCTATTTTTAACTAAAACAATAATTAATAATATATTTAATTTTAGCATTTATTCATCGAATTTTTTCTTATTTTGAGTTAAAAAATTATAAAACTATCTATTATTCACCATTCATTGTTGCGTAAGTAAATCAAGTAATGATTTGATTCCAACGAAATAAATTGAACAACAAATTATTAGGGAAACTTAAATTTTACTTTATTCTTCAATTATTTACAAATCATTAAATTAAACAATTTTTCATATATAAATTTTCTTCTATCATTGAAATAATTTAATAACTTGTAGTACAATATATGTATGTGCTATAGATTTAAAATTTCATAGAACTATGCAACGGAACTAATTTTGATTAATTTTCGTGCTCATACTTGAATCAATATCTTAATATAAAATCATCAATACCTTCGTTGACAGCTTAAGTTGGATTCAACGGAATTTTTTTTCCTCATCGCGTTTATGTTTACTTAAGCTTAGAAAATCTAAAATAAGATGATAATAAATTGCGATGACTAATGTATTTTTGTGAAATATAGACCAATTATAAAACTAATTTACGAAAATTTACATTAAAATATTGAATCTATTAAACGACTATAAAAAATTATACTTAAACGTTTAAAAATTTTGATCATTTAATTATATATTTAATATTAGATTAAATTATAACTATTTTTATGTCCGGATTCATATGCATAATTAAGTTGCTTATTCTATTGAAATAATGCTCATTATCTGTTGATTTGTTCTTTAACTGTATTATATTGCCTTTACTTTAATATTGATAAAGACAAACATTACTATAAATACGGTAAAAAACATTTAATTAAACTCTGCAAATAAGTCTTAGAATTATTAAGCAGAGTAAAAACACACCAGAAATCACTGATATAATCACTATCCGTTCAATTGATAAAAATTGCTCTAAGAATTAAAAAAAGATTATCATTGTTAGAAATAACTTAAATAACTAAAAGTATGATTCATACCAATTTCATGAGAGTATATGAATGCCTTTATCACTAGAGACACATTTTAACATCTCCAGTGTATTCATCATAGCATTAATAGCAATAAAGTGTACTCTGATTTGCCTTTAGGAAAACTATTACTATTAAGACCGCAATCAAATTTAGAGCAGACGAAAACAAATGCGTTATTGAAATCAATAGCATAGATTGTGCTCTTAAGCCTAAGCACCGTTCAAACTGGTCTGTCTGATTGATGTTTTTTCACTCGTTTTTCCAAAATGTGTTTTGTACATGTTTAACGTCAGATTGCATGTCTAACGAAATTTTATAAACATTTTTAATTCAGCTAATATTAATGTAAAGTAAAATTCATTTGAAGGAAAAATACGCGTAAAACAGTACATTTGAAATTCTTAAAAACTTTTAGCTAACTTTCTCAGAAAGAAGTCGAAATTATGCTTTTGACAATTTCCGTACGTACGCCTGTAAATATGTCCGAAACAATGTAAATTTTAAATAATATTTACTAAAAAACTCCAATTCTTTGAGAAATTTTTATTGAAAAAAACCAATTATTTATAAAAATTTTAAATTGAATTTTTTAAAGAAAAATATTGATTTCTATTAACTTTGTTTTATTTTATACAACAATAAATTCACATTTACAGTGAACTATACTGATGCATAGAAATAATTAATAGAAATGAATTGTAACAACAAAATCAAAAAGTTTTCAGAAAAATATTGATTTAATATGTCTAGTTGAATAGAAAATATTTGATTCAAAACATATTAGAAAGTAAGCTTTGTGTGAATACGTATTTCTAGTTTCATTAAACTTTTTAAGTGTAAATTTTAAATTTTCTTGAAATATCGGTAATAATTATATCTTTACCTAGAAATACCAGGAAAAATAGTAAATTAATTAATTAAATATTTTTTAAAAGCTAACCTATTCGATTGCAAAACAAAAACATTACTGAACACAGCCCTAGCATTACCAACAGCAACCCAAACATTCAAGACCCACTCGGAACTTAACCCAGAGGAGGAGCCTATAAAGGAACAGAATGACAAATAAATTATGAGACTTATATATTAAGATAACTGACAAAAGATATTATTAGAATAAACTTAATTATACAGTAATTACTTTTCATATAATTGAAAAGCGCAGTAAATAGTTTATACTGTATATTTTTCAATGAATAATTGAAATATGTTTTGGTATTTAGAATTTTATCTGAACTTGATTATGACATTTTTAAATAAATCTCAACCAACAGTAATAATTATTTTCTATAAAGTTATCAAAAAAATTAATATATACCGAATACACGATAATATAGGCAATAATAAAGTTCTGTATTTTAATGCAAAATAATCAACTGTTTAATTCTACAAATTAGGCATTCGTAACATTTTTTAGAACAGTTACACACCTAGAAAGTTCGGAAGTGTCTGGACTTTTTACAGATAAGTGATGCCGTCAAGAACACAATAGGAATTGCCTCAAATACATTCCTGGTTCTCACAATTTTTCCGTTATCTTTCTTTCAATATAAGACTGATTAGTCGATTTTTTTAAACTGAAGCGTTAACACTCCATCCAATATTTTATAAGTATTTTCACCGATACTGTAAATTAATGCTACATTAACGACATCGTCATTCATTAACTTATTCTTAAACAATTTAAGAGCGTTTAAAATCAACAAAGTTTTATCGGTTTCAGTTTGAATGTGTTGGTTAAACTGTAGGTTAAACTGTAGCGCAATAAATCTCGCCGTATTAGTACTGAAATCATAAAATAATATTTTTAATTTTTATAAACTATATCTTATAAAAACCTTCAATCGCAACGTAAACGTTGCCATTTGGCACTTTGATAGCAGTTCGTTACGATTCGTGCGATAAAACCCGGCATAACATTCACAGTGTAGTTTTTGATAAAGAAACGTTTACGACATTAAGAATAAGTAATAATTATTTATTTTTTTCGAAATATATAAAAATGGATTATTCCATAAAAAATCAAAATTTTTTATTATTAGGCCATACCCGGCCCGGCCTGTGGACTATAGTCGGGGGTCCGACAAATCGAAGGCTTATTTATTAGTCTACTTCCAACCATGTCCAACTATGACTATATCCTACAATTTTTTAGACTGCGTGACACTACTATTAAAAGTTTTTTCACCCAAACTTTAAACTAAATGTGCTATAGGTTTGGTTTATAAAAGTTATTAATGGTTTAAACCAGTAATTCATGGTTTGGTTTGATTTGGTTGAACTATTTTATGGAAAAAAACCATAAAACTATTTTCAAAATAATGACGAGGTTTTAAAATATTTTTATTAATTATTGGATTTAAAAAACCAAATATAAATAATATTTTCTTCATAAAAATTTATATATTTTTAAAATTTGCTTTAAATGTTTTATTTAACAAATAATAAATTCTTTTTAAAAAATTTATTTAATATTAACATAAACTTAATATTAATGGTTTAATTATGGTTTGTACTGTAGAGTTAACGGTTTGGTTTAGTTAGGTTTCTGAAAGACAAACCTATAGCAACTTTGCCTTAAACACTATTTTGTCATGCGCTGTACGTATTATCTTGTGAACGATATTTGATTTTTACTATCGCTGCTGTTTATTGAGAACACGTGTACGCTTTTGTTATCAGTTCTGTGTTCAATCTTTTCAAATATAAACGAATTTTAGTTTATGATGTGTTCTGTATCGCGAAAAAGTTTGGCGACAAAGAGTTATTCACCGGGAGATGTGATCACGAGTTCAATACAACCATTGGTTCACATTGTTTTGAGACCATATAAGTCACAATATTGTGATTATTGTTTGAATGATGAGAACGAACAAAGAAAACTGAAGATATGTTCGAAATGTCATTTTATGTGTTACTGCGACAGTAATTGTCAGATAAATGATTGGAAAATACATAAACTCGAATGTAAAATATTCGTAAAACACTTGATATATATGGAAAACACTGGTTTTCTGATGGAAAATCATTTGTTATTGCGATTAATACTAATTCATAATAAAAATCCTGGTATTAATCATTTTTAAATATTCAATTAATTGTATATTAATTTTTTAATGTTAAACTATTAACAGATATGTTGTCCGAAAAATATACGTTACATGACGGACAGCAGAGGTGTTTCAATGAGTTAATGAGCCACGAGAGTGACATCAAAAGCAATGTTAGCACAAACAGTTCGCTGTTCACTCTCAATGAAGAATTAGAAAAGTTTGATATACGGGTAAAGTTTGAGGATTTGTGCCGAATATATGGTCAGCAGCAGACAAACTCTTACGGATTATTTTTTCACGAAACTACTACTAGTGATCTCGATTATCGTGTAATCGGTTATTGCGTTTCGATACCGATATCAGTGTTCAATCACTCGTGTTTGCCGAACGCATGTGCTGTTAATAATGGTATCGTCACTCAAGTGAGAGCTTTGACACATATTAAACCGAACGAAGAGATATGTATATCATATATTGATTTTGAATCACCGAAAATCGAGCGACAATTAGATCTTAATCACTATTATTTTGAGTGTCATTGCGTTAAATGCGACACTAATTCGGATATAAATTTTGATTACAACAAATTTCACGAGTTGTTGGCGCAATTAAGATATTCGCTTAATGGTCAAAACCGTACTGATGTTACAAAATGCATTAAATTGGGTGAAATGGTTTTAAAATTGCGTAAAGAGTTGTGCCAATACTATCATCCAACTCATAGCCTTCTTATGTTTATTCATTTTTTGCAATCAATCAAAGCTGCGGAAAATTACAGAATATTTTCGTATCAAGAGATACGGCGAATGAATATCGAAACCAAACTAAATCTAAAAATCACGTTCGGATGCGATCATAAATTATATAAACTATTTAGCGAATCATTCCCCATATAATGCATTGAATTGAAACACTCATTATTTTATCAAATTATTAACCGCTCGTCGTTGAAAGAACACTGCAAAACTAATTCATACTTTATATATCGTCAGCACATCATTTTTTAACTTTTTTTATACTATAACTTGAATGAACTCCGAAACATGAATAATTACTTAACAATTATGTTTTTCTTATGTAAACGAAATTTTTATACGTTAATACGTAACGCTAAAACTCTCATTAACTTTTAATCTATTTTTAATAATAAATAATTCCTTAACGCTAAACAGATGTGTTTGAATTATGTTTTTGCTAAACTTCTATGGACTTCTAGTTTCGAAAAGTTTATCGTTTTATAATAAATAAGGTATTTTTATCTCAGTTTCTCATTGTAAAGATAAGATTTATGACTCAATTAACAATGTCTATATATTTGTTTGACCCATATATGTGTTATTTAACTGAATAAGTTCAGAATAATTTTTAATACTGCAATGAAATTTACAAATTTAACTTCATTGACAAAGTTTATTAAAATAAAGATTAAAGTAATAGGCATTTGAGAAGTATGAACAATTATATAATTAAACATATAACGATTGTCTGAGATTTTAGTTCAATACTTGAGTCAATTAATTATGAAATTAAATAAAGATCAGAACAAATTACGATGAATAACCTAAATTCAAACTTTCGGCATTATTGTGACTTATTCGACCTTAATTCCATATTTTGCTATCTTTTGTGACCTTAAGATTTATGATTAAATAGGCTAATCTATTGCTCCATTAAATAAAAATAGATCAACTTTTGAATGTCATTTTAGTCAATAAAATCATTTTAAGTTATAAACGTAAAAAAACAAAAAAGCAAATATTTTTTAAGATAACTTTACTTTAAGTGCAATGAAATGACACATCGTTTTATTTATAAGTTTATCATAAATTGTTAAAAACATTCAAATTATATTATATACTTAAAACTATTCGTCAACAATGGTATTTATTAGAGACGATAAATTCATGAATGAAAAAGAAAAAAAAACTTAAATTTCTGGATTAATCAGGAAAACAATTCTTTGTTAGTATTTGCATACATTTTAAAGGTCGTCGGATTTGTTAGACAATTTTATTACTTAAGACTTCAAATGTTTACATTGAATACCCAAAACATTGTAAATGTTCGGGAGAAAACATATACCCTGGTCAGACCCACTTCTTGAGACACCTTTATGTAACTCACGTGTTTAACTCATGCGCGTTTATACGGTAATACGTTTTTACTATTACATAGACTGATCATTTTAAAAACTAAACGAAAATTTATTAGAAAATTTTAATAATATTTCAACTTTTAAAGATACAAATTTAGCTAATGTTTATAGATAATATTAATTTTGAAAAAAATTATGTTTCATTGCTAAAATATGAGTTGAATATTTAAGCTTAAAATTATTACCAAATTATTATGTTTAATTAAAGCTATTTTAAATTAATTTTGAAAATATAAGGTAATATCTCATTCAATTGCATCCTAAATTTGCATTGACGATAATCAGATTAAAAATTGCTAGAAAAACCATCTTTTAGTGACTTAGAAAAACTTTATTACAGATTAAGCTTTCAATCAATACATTTTTGCGAAGACAGATAGAGTTTTTGGTACTTTCTTGACTTTCGGTTAGAGCTTTGATTTGACTGTTAATATATTCGATTTATGTTTATCTTTGTTTCATTCGTTCGGCATATGTTTCTTACATTTTTGCGAGCTCTATATTAGATATAATTTATTTAACTAGCGATCGAAATTTTATTTCTATCCCTTATTGGTGCCATTATTAATACTAGTGATTGAGAATATTCATATTTTAATTACCGTTACCGTACCGTTACCGAACCCAAAATTATCGTTACCGTTTCATTACCGGTAAAAAAACAAGAATCAAATTTCATTACCGTATCGTTACCGTAATGAAACACAAATGTAATTAATTATAACTTATAATTTATAAGGCATCAAACTACAAACTTTTTATATTAATATATATTTTTGTTATAACTATTGCATATAAAATGCGAAAATGAATGCTTAATTGTTAGACACATAAATAATTATCTAAACTTTTATGGTAAACATAGAGAATTTGAAATTTAGTCAATTACCGTTACCGTACCGTTAACTAAACCAAAATTATCGTTACAGTTTCATTACCGCAAAATTTTCATTTTTTCACTTCATTACCGTATTATTCAAAATCACTGTGGTACCGATATAGGTAATGAAAACAAATTTTTAATCACTAATTAATACTTCCATAACCCATATAGTAGTACCCCATTAAGATCGGGCATTTGGTCACAAGTTGTTCTTCGCGTTCGTCATCGTGTGGTTTTGGTCGTTCCATAATTCACTGTTGTAAATAGTATTTCAGTAAATGTATAGTGAGTTTTGATTAAGTTGTTTTAGCTTTCGTAGACTCAAAATGACACAAATTGTTGTTAAGCAGTGATCCAGTCAATGTGACAGCGCCAGACTAGGTAGCTTTGTTATGTATTAAAGGATTTTTTTGTTGTTTATTCATTTAGCACTGTTTATGCTACGTTTGTCTCACCGACTTTGACTATCTTTTGTTAAGCGGCCATTGAGAGTCGCGAATAGACGGCTATAACCAGAATTATAATTACAAAATTAATAGTTAAATGAGACTAGTAAATCGTTAGAAATATTAAACCCGAACCCGACTCTAACCCGACCCGACCCGACCCGACCCGAACCGAACCGAACCGATGATCAAAATATTTTTATAATTCTACTAATTTTGCTAAATTTTTTTAAAAATTTTAAAGATAGTAAAACTTACTTAAAAATAGAATTAATATTTAATAATTACGTATTATTT
>JAQGAW010002797.1:0-14138 GCA_034698025.1 Phthiracarus crinitus | reverse complement strand
CCGATCTCCCACCCTATCCCACCCCATCCCAATGTAATTAAATCAATTAAATTTAATCGTAATTAAAATCTAAATTTAGTAAAGTGCTTAACTTATTTCTTCATCAAATTATTAATTTTTGTAATTCTTTATCAAATTACAAGTTTTTTATAAAATTTTTTAAAACATAATGATTAAAGATTAAATTATATACATATACTAAAAATTTCTTTTAAAAATAATTTGTAATAAAACATTTAGTTAGTTAAATGTCAATAAGTTCTTAAATTCTTTCTTCGACCTTATGTCTAGAGAAGCAAAAATTCTTAATTAACGATTATAAAGTATTATTGTACTAAAATCAAGCTAATGAGCATAGACTAAATGGATAATTTTTATTTTTGCACGATTTTTCTATTTTTCTGTGATGTTCTATTAAAAAATTGAATGTCCTAATAAGTTATATATTTGGCTAAAGGAAATTAATCTTTGATTTTAATTATTTAAGAAAATTGCGAAAAATAGAATATACAGTATTATATCGTTCCACGACATTAGAGCGTAGTCATTACTGCCAACGACATTATCTCCAACGACATTAAAACGAATTAATTTAATTTGATTTATTAATAGCTTAATTTATAAAAATTTTATAAAATTTTAGTGTATAGATAGTACTGTAGTTTTGCTAAAGTTTGGACTAATAAAGAAAAATTTGCTTTTATAATATACTTGATTTTAATAAATATTTTGCGGGTTATCTTTATAAACTCTGTTTTTCAAGTGTCCCATTGGGAATACAATCTGCATTTGTTAAATAGTTGCGTTAATTTTCTTAATTAAAACGTTACAAAGGATTTAAATATCAAACAGGTGTAGATTTTGATAACCGGCGCATTTATTTAAAGCTGCTTTCTAAGAAAATTTTACTTTATTAGTCTAAACCTTAGCAAAACTATCTAAAAGTGTGCGTAGAAATTAAAATATACGGTATTGTATTTTATATGTCCGTCATTATGTGGACTTTTAAATTAGATGCTAAAAGTGACCGAAATTCGTCCAAATATTTGCATAAAATCCTATAAATTATCAAAAACTAGTTAAAAATTGTCAAAAAACTGATAAAATGGTATTTTAATAAAAATTTAGTTAAAAAACATTTTATATGATTTCTCTGATTAAATTAGAGGTTCGCTTAATAATATTTGCTTTTATTATACCTTTTACCAGGAAACGTATTTTTATGCTGTCTTAAGGCATGAATTATGGTAGATTTTATTTTGAGAAATAGTTTGAGAAATGTTTTAAAATTCTTATTAAGGTTTTTGATGAACATATTTTTAAATATAAAATTGTCTTAATTTAATTTAATAAAATTGGTGTATATTTGTATATTGGCTTACAATAAAATCAATAATTAAAATACTAATAATATATAATAAACTATAATTTATGGATTAACTTAACATATGATAGAGAGCGAGCACATTATAAATGTTAATTTTATATCTTGTATTATTTATGTAAGTCTCTATATATAAAACAATTGTATCACTAATATTAAACATATAAAAGTAATATAACTGCGATGAAAATAACTTCTAAATTTTAATTATATCTTGTAATTTTTGAACAAAGGTTAAAATAATAGAGCCATAAAATGTAAGATACACTTTTATTGTTTTATTGAAACAATATTTAATTAACAGTTAAGCAATGTTTTAACAAAATTCACTAAAATAGAAAAGAAATTGTTATTTATTAGGATATAAGAAAACGTATTGATTTTTTCATAAATAATAATAGCCTTAATAAATTAAAAATGAATTATAAATACTTAATGATTAAGTTTGGTTTATTATTAACAATAGCTGTGATAAATGCCGACAACGAAGATATAGTTAGTGTCCGTACAAACAATGGTTTTGTGAATGGACGCTCAAAAGTTTTGTTCGACTTACAAGTAAATGAGTTTCTTGGCATTCCATACGCCGAACCACCGATCAATAGCTTAAGATTTAAGAAACCGGTTCCCGTAGAGAATTGGTCGCAACCGTTTAACGCAACACAACAGCCAAATCCTTGCTATCAATCGGTTCATTATACTACGTTTTTAAATCGAAATTTTAGCGAAGACTGTTTATATTTAAATTTATGGCAACCCATTAACAACAACACAAATGAGTTAAAGTCAGTTATATTTTTCATTTACGGAGGACTTGCGTGGGGTTCGGCTAATGAATACCCATATCAGGGACAGTATCTATCCATATATGGAGATGTTGTTGTCGTTGTGATTAATTATCGGTAAGCACTAATCTAAATATATATTAAATCATATAAAACAATACCGTAATGATAACTTTTTAAACGGTGAAATTTTGGGTTAAAAGTTAAGAATTTTAAAATTAATTATGTTATTTTTTGCAATAATATAGATTAAATGTATTTGGCTTTTTCTACGCTGGAACAGATGAAGCGCCGGGAAATATGGGATTTTGGGATATGGTGTTAGCTCTTGAATGGGTTAGAGATAATATTATGCATTTCGGTGGCGATCCAAACAGTGTGACCATAATAGGTGAAAGTGATGGCGGAAAAGCTGCCGCTTCGCTCATATTATCTCGGGTTTCGAGAAATTTATACAAACAAGCAATACTAATGTCAGGCGCAGTAATGAGTAACTCGATAGTGAATAAAACACAAGCACTGCATAATTGGTTGAATCGCGCAAAAACTATCGGATGTGCACTCAATTCCGATAATGCTTTCAATTCACAGATTCTTGACTGTTTGATTAATATTAATGCCAGTGAACTGTACAAAATACAGTCCTCTGTTGTGACTATTGACGGCGTGTTTCTCGAAAAAAGTCCGTTCGAGTTATTAGAAAGCGGTGATTATAAGAAAAATCTAAACTTGTTAATCGGTACGTGTGAGAACGATGGAAGCGGTTCTATAGCGGACACACCACCCATTATATCTTACAACGAATACTTTCAGTTATTGGAACGAAATTCGGTTAATATACCAAAGTATGGGACATTAGATGGCACAGAAGTAGCGAAACAGTATTACGCGTTAATACCGCCAAACACAACATATTAAGGTTTGCTTGGAAGAACTTATTCCGAAGCATTAGGTGATGGCAGAGCGTCTTGTCCTACAATCTTATTTGCCGAAGCAGTCATGCGAAACGATCCGTTAAATAGTAATGTCTATCAGTATTATTATACCAGTAAACCGAATATCACTGATCAGGCATATAATGAATGGACATTTTGCGCTCAATGGAAGGGCGCGTGTTATGGAGCAGACTTGTATCCTTTATTCGGAATGCCGTTTGTCTATTACAACACATCATCCGAAACGGAAATATACGATTCAATGCAAACAATAGACTTTTTCTCTCACTTTGTTAAATTCGGGTTTGCATAATTGAATAGTCATAGATGAATTTAAATTATAATTCTGCCTTAAAGCACCGTTATTTACTTTTAACTTAGAGACATTCGTCATGTCACGTGCCTGTCCTCCCGCTCGAGCACATTCCCACGTTAAATTCATTCACCGCTCGTTACCTATCAGTGTTCATGCCCCTCACGCCCCTCATTATAATTGAGTCCTCTTGTTTCATATCAACCATCATAAACGCTATGAATCAGGGTGTCCCATGGTTATGACTAAGGCTAGGGATTTCGTGGAAAAAACCGCATTTTTTCTTTAATCGTATGACCGGGAGATTTATATGTTAACATCCATTAGAGATTTCTAGTTAATTAATAGTAGTTTTATTTTCCCGGTTTTTCTCGGTTTTGACAGTATAGTGAAATATTCCCGGATAAGGATATAATCTAAAAAATGTTCCCGTTTCTGTTAAAATTAGGGATGGGAAATTTCTGTTTTAACCGATAAGTTTTTCTTAATTTAAACTTCGGTTAAAGTTATTATATACTTAAATTGATTAAAAATAACTAGTTTATAAGTAAATTTTTTCGACCGAAAAAACCGATTTTCGGGGTTTCTAACCGATAAAACCGAAAATTGTTATTTGAGACCGATTTTCATAATTTTCGATTAATATATGCGTTTTTCGAATAAAAATTACATTGTAAATTCTTTTTTTGAAAACTTTTTATTAATTAAATTTAAAAATTAAGTGAATTCTAAATATCAATTGAGGAAGTATTAAAAACATGATTCCAACGCAATTTTATTGATAGAAAAACATAGATTTATATTTGTCTAAAAATATTTGTGCCTATCTTTTCTTATATCATAATCAGACAGCGGATATTTGGTTAAATCACCAATAACCCCAAAACCACCAAATTTATTAAAATTACGTTCTAATCACCTAATTTTTAAAAAGTACATGTATTCAACCAAATTTTAATGTTATATAAATGTTTACTAGAAAAAAACGTGTTAAAATCAGTATTTGTTTTAAATAATTATTGAAAGTTAATATTTTTTCATATTTATCGAATTAACATAAATTTAAAAAACAGTTTTGCCTGATATACAATCATCGTTGAATTATAAAAAGAGAAAATTTAACAGAAAAAAGTATTGAAAAACTTAATTATAAAGTATAATAACTGTTTGTAGTAAAAATTATGTTTTATATAAGCACCAAATTTTAAAATTTTTGTTCCCAAATAAACACCAAATTTGTTAATCTTTTCTTACCAAATATCCGCTGTCTGATCATAATAATTTAAATAGCTATGTATTCAAATTGTTTTATTTAACCAAAATATAATGAAATTTATACTCTGATTTACCCATAAAAACATAAATTTATTATATTATAATTTACATTTTTGTTCATAAGTTAAAAACATCGACCGAAAAGTTAACCGAATTTAGACAAAAATTCCAACCGAAAACCGACCGAATTTAAACATTTTTCTGACCGATTTTTCCCATCCTTAGTTATAATTGATCAAATGTTGACGTAAAAGTTTGAAAATAGGGCATCAAAAATTGTAATTTTTCAACTGATAGTAAAATTTATTTTGTCAAGTATGGATTAAAACCATACTGTAAGAGCAGACAAAACTTAACATCATCTAATTTAAAGATGTTCCATAATATCTAATTCAATAATAAAAAATTTCCCTTGACTATTCGAGGTTTAAATACATTTTTTTGTTCCCGGTTCCCTACCGTTTTTACCACTTTTTAGTCCCGGAAATGCCTAACCATATTTATGACTAAAGTTACACAATTTCACTGTCTACTTTAATTATCATCATTTATTAATATATATAGCTGTAGTAACATAAGAACGCCAAATGAATCAGTGGTCGATCTAGTTGTCAGCAATTAAGGAGGAGAACAATAACCAGTTGCTATTTATTTTTATTATTAACATATATAAAGCTTCTCTAACCCCTTATTATAATGTATATTTTCCTATAGTCTACTTAATTTCACAAATCACCGATAAGTCTATGAGGTTAACTATTTTCATTAAGCCTCTAATAAATAAATAGGTCAGAACTGTGGTCATTGTTTCTCCTCCTTAATTGCTGACAACTAGATCGACCTGTAACTGTAACAGCAATATGACATGTTAAGTTAAAATTTTGAGTTTTATTCTTTTTTAATTTAGCTCTCCGTCTCCGCAAAATGGCATCAATTGGCCAAAATATTATATGCTTAACAATGAATTAGTAACGCCTTATTTTCGATTAAATAACTCACACGACACTCGTTCTAGTTTTTTCGGTTATGGACTCATGACAGCTGAATGTGGGTATCTGTGGAAGAATTCTGTTTATGTTGCGATTCCCAATTCTCAACAAAATTCTCAACAAAAGATTTTATCCGATTTTTATAACAAAATTTTGTTAATATCCGCTTTATTTGTTATTTATTTTCTCACAAAAAATGTTTAGTGATATTATAGATTTGGAATTGGAATTATTTTTTTTGTAGCGAAACCAATACAACGATAACAAAACTTTAATCAATGCTTTATTAAACAAATAGTAATAACAAATGTTTTAAAATTTAAATTTATTTATGAGTTAATCATTTAATAAAATCTGAAATAAACCCTAAACAACATTAAACTTTATCGCTCCCTGTTCTAGTATACCAGACGTACCATAGAGTGTTCCAATTACAATCGTGTTTGTCTATTGTTAGATTTAATTCGTTTAATTAATGTTAACATTTTTGAATATATACCAATTTTTGTTTAATTATAGCACATAATCAAAAACAACTCACTCCGGGTGTAGTTCCGGTTACCGTCCAATTTCGTGTGATTGAGTACATTCCTCTTCTCTTTATAGGACACTGAGGTGTTAAACCATTGCATCCATTGCTATCAATGCCATCGATTGGTGGCGATAGAGTGCCATTGAGCAACACTTGTCCCGTGAGATACGCTGTACTTGAGTCTTGATCTGTCATAACAAAATGTGTTTGTCTTAAATAATTATTTATCTCGATTTATAATCTATTGTTTTACTGGCTTGAAAAACGATAGTCATGTTATAGGTTTGTCCATTCGTAATATTGCACGCTTTTCGGTTGCATCCGCTAACAGATATCGATTTGATTTCTTTGTTTCCTGGAATAGTGTAATAAATATTCATCCGATTGATTAAGTGCTGTTTTTAAATTAATGCTTATAATACCAAAATCTAAAAATTCTACGAGTCCAGGCTGAATGTTGAACCGATTGGTTGTTTTTCCGAAATTGTTTTGTTTATGATTATTCGCAGCGCTCTTCATAGCGCATAATACATAGGTTACCGCTGCCAAGTAAATAATATATGTTCGAAACATTTTTTAATTGCTTGTAAAACTAAAACTTTATGCCTGAAATTAATATTTTAATAAAAGAGAGATTTTTATATGATTTATTTGGGAAATATTTTGCAACTTTGGTTGACGTAATTTTGAGTTTATTTAACTGTTTTAGTGTTTTGCAACGTTTATATCCCTCAGTTGTAATTATTAATAAATAGAATGTTTGGTGATTAAACAGGCACAGGTTTTCTCGATTACTAAACTATTATTTAGATTTGTTGTTTAAACACATATATTTTTGATATTCAATGAAAATGTTTGCATTAATATATTGCGAAAATAATATCGATTACAAAATTAAGTTTGAGTACATTTTTTAAAATTATAGGTCACTAAACTCATAAGTTTTGATTTGAAATCTTGTAACATAGAACCAAAATTTTTAAAATTTATTAGTCCTTGAAATCACAAATTTTTGATAGGGAAACGACTTTTTGTTAACTTTGTCTTTTTTTGGACAAAATAATTATAAACGTTATTCTTAACTATTTTATATTTTAATATACTATTGTTCTATAATATTACTCTTTTTATTATATGATTACTGTAAGTTTAGATATTTATTATTATAGTAAAACAGTAAATTATCATTATTTACTATGTTTTAATCGACTACACTCATTCATTTATTTTTAAAACAGAAAGTTTAAATGAAAATTTTAATTTTTCAAGAAATTTTTGTTCTAATTAATATATGTAAATTTAATAGATCAATAGTATATTTTAATAACTTTTTCTAGCAAATTTCTTATTCATATAATTTATAATTAATACTATGTCATGCAAAAATAAAATAATTATTTTAAAGTTGACAAATATTTATTTATTTATAACATGTTACTAAGAGAACCCTAAATATACTTATATTTAAAAAATAATGCACACAATTTTAAAAAATCATTGACGATTAAGTACTGATATGTAAGGGTTAAGATCACAGGTATTGCCATCGTTATAACCGCAAGCGCCATATTTAAAATCTATATTAGCGATGGCGACAAAACCGTCGCCCAACATATTATAATTAAATCGAGTCTCGATGAAGAATCTCGGTTTACCATTATTAAACCTAACAGTAACACTAGCATTGCTCCATTGCTGCGTTCCCACGATATGATTGTGCTGATACAGGCAAAAGTTATCGCTGTCTTGCTGTATGATATAAAAAATATTCGGTGAGCGGCCATACATCGTATACTCTATTGTTAGGCACCCAAAGCGGCAACCATTAGTGGGAAAGTAAGGTGTGATAAGACGCGCACCTGACGACTGCCTATTCGAAGTGTCCACTAATAAAACTCCTCGTTTGTCGAATACCGGGTCTGAATTTGATCGAATGAGGCCAAACATTGAGGGCATATTCGGCTGATTGTATATTCCGCAGCCATGGTTATCGAACTCGCAGTTCCAGTACGGAAGTGTGCGCAACATGTTTAGTGGACACACTTCTGCATCCAATTTATTGTTATTACTATTTGAATTACTGTTAAACAGCTGTTGCTTCGGTTGACGTATTTTTCGCTTTCCTTTATCTCTGCACTGTGTGAGCGTAATCGAGACAAGTAATAACACAAATGCTTTTTTATTATATATTAGCATTTTTAGATGGAAAAAATTTAGCAAAAAATTAAACCAGCAATAAATTAAAAATCGGAACACCGACTACAGTTCATTCACACTTTGCATTTAAGTGGTTGAATAATAAAATCACAAATCTTTAATATATTTTTTGTTCGCACATATTTTTTGTTTATTCATTAATTATAATCGCATTTTATCGCACATATTAACTGAAGAATGTGTCGCACTATAAGAACGTTGAATTTTTTCGTGTTTATATTTACGGTTTAATTAGCATTTATCACCAAAATGATTGAATAAATAACAATACGCATTAACGCGGAATTAATTTATTCAAAACAATGAACTCCTTTGCTATTTGCTTAAGATTGCTATAAGATTACTGCTAACATAACAATTACGAACTGAAATAACAGAATAAGTGCCACAGACTAATAAAAAGCACATTAATTAACTGTTTACACAGTAACAACCTTTGCGATCGAAACAAATGGTGATTAGATTAGTTGAATTAGCGTCACGTATGATATTTATTTAAGTCTATAATTAAATAGGTTAAGTATAGTGAAATATTTTTTCGATAAAAAATCATTTAATCCGCAAATGATTAAAATATAATGTTGGGCTGAAATACCTAACATTCTTCACATTTTTTGTCTATTTTTCAGTACATTATAGCAAATTATTACCGTTAGTCTAAGTGAATTTAATAAACCTAATATTTTATCAAATTATTCAAACAAAGAAAATATTTTTTCGTGTAATTACGATTAAACAAGACCTAATATTGTAAATATTAAATGATGACAATAATAATTAGGACCATCCAAAAAATGAGCGATAGATTGCGTCTTAAAGTAGGGACAAATATATTTGTTATAATGCTTTTGTAACTTTCCCTCACTTTTAGTCGCCACTAGAGTCTTAGGAATTTTAACTTTTCTTTATATTTATTAAGAGATTTTATATTTGTGGCTAGCGTGCAATTATTTGAACTTACAATGCTTTATAATATTTTTGACCGTAAAAAAGCTTAACGTGATATATTATGTAAATTAAGTAATTTTTATTAGTCTCTTTCATGCTTTTAACATGCGATTATTAGCATTAGAGTAGTAAATGGTTAAAAATATCAGGCCCGACCCCGATAGTTTAAGATAGGGCCTTGCCCTAGCCCGACTAATTCAAAAAGTCAATACAGCCAGATTCGATGAATTACGAACAAATATATTTTATTTAAAAATCGTTGACATATCACCTTAAAAACAATTGATTATCTACTTTAACAGGTTTTTATTCAGTTTTAGTTACCTATTAATATTAATTTAACAATTTAACAACTTTACAATTAAAATTTTTCGAGTACTGAAGCATATAAAAATGGGAAATTCAATAAAAATCAGAGAAACTTCTAAGCTCTGCCCGGCCCGAGGAATCATGTCTGGTAACTGACAATTCGGGGCCCGTTTACATGTCTAATTAGCATCATAGTGTCAGTTAGTAAAAGAGTTTTGTTTATAAATCGTCGCTAGCGAAACACCAAATGAATCAAAATTTTTATGATAAGTTTTTTAATTTTACACGATAGTATAACATTTTTATATTGCGCAACTTTTCGACTAGACACTTCTAGTCATCATCAGGCGACATATGCTGATTTTAATTTACTTTTAAAAAATTAAAAAATTATTTTAAAAAAATTTAGAACGAAATAAGGCACAACTAAACTTTACAAAACTAAAAACTTAAATGAAACTTTTTTTTTTTAAAATTAAAAACTTTTGTGAAGTTTAGTTGTGCCTTATTTCGTCCTAAATTTTTTTTAAAAATAATTTTTTAATTTTTTAAAAGTAAATTAAAATCAGCATAAGTCGCCTGATGATGACTAGAAGTGTTTTGTCGAAACGTTGCGCAATATAAAAATGTTATACTGTCGTGTAAAATTAAAAAACTTATCATAAAAACTATATCCGACAGTTCGATGGAATAAATTTATTGAATCAATATTGTTGAAACACTAATTGCAATTGTATTTAAAACAATATTTTATTGTTATATAAAATTTTTGGTATGAATGAAATATAGTTAGACAACAAAGGAATGCAAATTAAGAGTAAAACAAAACAAGTAAAAATGACAATAATATTTAATGCATAAATATTTTAGGTTATTAGGCTAAAACGTAATACCCATTTATAAAATTATGATAATTAAATAAAATTTGTTTTCTTATTAAAAGGCGTAGAATAGTATATATTTTTCTTGATTGAACGGTTATTGCACAGTTAGTTTTACCGCTCCAAAAGTAAAAAGATTGCCAGAGTCAGCCACCAGTGAACTTACAACGATTGGCTCAGTCTAGAAATTATTAAATCGGAGCGCATATTAATAAATAAACTTTATTACGATATTATGTTATTATCGTTGATCATTAATTAATAATTTTTTATTACTTACTCCGTTTGGAAAGCCAATTATCGGTAAATTAATAGTAAACTGATATAATCTTCCTTTTATAATGGGACACGGAGGTGATAATTGAGCGCAAACATTAGTGTCATCATCTGGAAACCCGGTGTATATACCAGGCAATAGATAACCAGTATTTTTATTCCTTAGTGTTAATGAATTTTCGTCTTTATATGCATAAAGAAAAGCATTGTTAATTAAGCAATATTAGCAAAATTCTTATTTAAAAGTAAAATTTTTTATTTATAGCTTTGTCTAAAGGAGATATTGGATTCGTTGACATTTTTTTCTTTATATTTATTAATGGATTTACAGATTCTTTATATTTATTAAGGGATTTATGGAGCCTAACAATGAGCTTAAAATGAATATTATTTGGCATTAAAACGTCAATAAATGGGATAAAAATATAATAAAATGGCTTTATTATTGTCATGAACAAGACTAAATATATCATTAAAAGGCCTAAAAGATGATATAAATAGACAAAAAAATGACTTTAAATTAAAAATTTCTGTGGAAAATACCAATGTTTATTCTATTTCGAGTAATAATTATAATGAACGTAAAACATTATTCAATTATATAATACTAATGTTATTTGCTTCTGTGAGACTTCGCGAACAATAAATTTTGATGTTGAAAACAGCTAAAAAAACTGAATCAAAATTCTCAAAACAATTAAAAATTATTAAAACTACTGATTCAGAAGTCCTTTTTCAACAATGTATTCTAAAGCTATAAATTTTTTTCACTGAAACAATTTACAGTAATAATACTAAATACATGCAAAATTAAAATAAAATATAGTTGACCAACAATGTAATTAATATTTGAAATGCCAGAAAATTTAACTCTTATGATACAAAGAGAGCTTTTAATGAATTATCATTCTCTTTCTTATTTTTCGATAAAATATTATTGATTAAAAAATCTAAATGATTACTTGCGACAAAATATATATGAAATGTTTCATTTTGGCCATTACTAACGACACACTCATCGCTATTACAACCAATAGCTTCAGCGCCGACAACTTCACCATTTCCTGCAAAAATTTATTTTACCTTTTATTAAGCGATAACGTTTTTTTTACTAATTTTTAAATACCAAAATCATAGAACCCTATTCGTCCGAATTTTGGCTTTTTATACCAACCATATCCACCGTATATTAATCCTATGATTAATTGTAAAATTAATAAATTAAATACATGTACCATTTTTTGATAATCAAATTTTGTTAATTAATTATTATACTATGTAAGAGGAAAATTTTTTACTAAATTTTTATAATAAGGGCTAAATTAAAAATTTTATTTATAACTTTATATTATCTTAACAATTATCAAATGGTGGTATACATACAAAAAAGCTTTTTTTTAATTAAATTTGTTTTTTATGTAGATATTTTAAACAACAATATTCACGCTTTAATCATTTAATTTAACAGAACGATTAAATAAAAATTTTTGGGACACGAATAAAGTTTTAAAAAATACCAGAAAATAGTGATGAAGCAACAATACTCGAAGAATCCTGAAGAAAATCTGCCGAATAATCTGCGGTTTCGTCAACTGTGTCATCGGCTTATAAATATATGTGGTTTAAACATAAATTATTGATAATTTACTCAAGAAAATAGCTTATAAATTAAAATCAATTTTACCATTATTGATATAGACTACTGCATTAATTATGCAAATTAATAGAAACAACTTGTGATTCATTTTGATAATAGTCTGATCTGATATGATTATGATTATTGCAAATGTTTTTATGGATTTATTAATGAACACAATTGTTTTTGGTTAGAGGTTTATATAGTTATTAATTTGGTAATATAGAAACATTTAAAAGTAAAATAATATTCTAATGTTATTTATTCATTTTTAATTTTAAATAAACGACGAATAAAATTTTATCTTAAAAATTTAAAATTAAACAAAATTTTGATTTTTATTTTTATCCGAGAAATTATATATAAAATATTTTTTAGTCTATACTTCCGAAAATTCGGTATTAACAATGCCGAATCTCTAGTATATTTGCTTACAGGTAAAAAAAGGTTCCGGTAATGACATATGGACAGCAATCAAGGCTAAATTAAACGCATATTTTGAACATATTATAAATACCTTGTGATCCGAAAATTTATCAAACAACTAAATAAAATAATTGAAGTTATTTTACTGGAACGACATATCATAGACAACAGCTCATTAGTAGAAAGAAAATTCATACATTTGGAACCATATAACGGATTAACGTTAGATTGCCGGATATATGCATTTTAATTTTAAATTTTAGATGTCACTATTATTTAGTTAAATCAAAATCATTTGTTTTAATAGCTTTTCAATGGAGTAATAAATGTATCATAATCGCTATATTAGTATACAATACTTATACAAAGTATAAGAAGGAAATATTGTGTTTTATTTCACTTTTAAGAATCACTTTACTAATGATATAATTAAAGCCCCTGATATAATTAAAATTAACCCAACATAAATAAACTTTAATACATACTGGGCTAAAAAATGAATAAAATGACAAAAGTTTTAAGGGACATCTATTCAGGCTAGATTTGAAAGATTTTAATTCCGGCAGTCTATGCTAATATCTTATATGGAACTAATGTACTAAATTATATAAATCTCTAATGGCAACATGTCATATCTTGTTTACATATAAGGAATAAGTGGAATCCCTTTATAAATATTAGTATTAGGAATGAAAGCTAGACAGACATTATCAAATCCATAAACTGGTCTATTTAGAAAAAACTTGAATTGAAACAAGTGTTTTTGTTTTGCTAAATGCTTCGTAATAATTTTATTAATTCAGGATTGATTATTTAAATTACGCAACTGTTATCTAACTTCACATTTTATTAGACTAACATAAATTTCGAAAGTCATAGCTTGTCTAATGATAAGTTTGAACTGAGATCACAAAACTTGAACAAGATATTTTTAATACAATAGAACTCACTTATTTAATAGGTTTTACAGTTATTTATATTATGTACCGTAACATATTAAAACTAACTTTAAGGCATAATTGTAAGTTTTTAAAAAACATATCTTCATTTCATGAACATAATATTTATCAAACTAATGTTCATTTAATACGTAAAATGTTAATAATTTTGGAGCAATTTTCTTCGAACCTTAATAAGCCAAGCCCTATTATCATACTTTTAAACAATTTTTAAGACAATTAGAAAATTTTTGCGCATTTACTTAAAAGTATATTGTGAGTTTTAATCCTAAA
>JAQGAW010002796.1:0-14141 GCA_034698025.1 Phthiracarus crinitus | reverse complement strand
CTTTAGTATAGTGAACACTTTAGTATTGTGAACGAATTTTTTGTCACCGTGAGGGTTCACTATATCGAAGTTTTACTTGTTGTTAGTTAAAAAGTTTAGTGATTTAGCTTTTATTATTAATTGATTATTATTTAACAACTAATTAATACTTAACTACAGGTTTGGCATTCATAGTAATTCCTGGGGGATTATCTCAGATGCCATTATCTATAATATGGAGTATGCTATTTTTTGCGATGCTTTTTCTATTGGGTATTGATTCTCAATTCGCAATGGTCGAGACAGTTATCACTTATATATTTGATAGTTTCGTGAGTTACAGTAAATTATTTTAATAATTAATATTATTGGTTTTCAAAATTCTATAACGTGTAGTGATGCATATTTTAACCGTTAAATTTTGACTTTACCAGTTAACCGGTTAAAGTTAAGGTTAAAGTTAAAGTTAAAGTTAAGGTTAAAGTTAAGGTTAAAGTTAAGGTTAAAGTTAAGAAATAAGGGACGAGTTAAAGTTAAGAGTTAAATAGTTTTTTACCGGTTAATTTTCATGTAAAACCCTAGTTAACTCAATTTACAGTAGTTTTTAGCTCACTTTAATTAAAGGAGCTATTGGATTTGACATGTCCGTCTGTGCGTATGTGGTCTTTCTTCATATTTATTAAGGGTTTTTTTCTTTATATTAAGAGTCTTTCAATTAAAAAATGTGCTATGTTCATACTCTTTCTTGTTTTAATATAATTTTTCAAAATTATGAATTTTATTAAGAAATCCGATAATTAGAAAAATAATTTGAATTTTAAAGTTAATAAAAATTTAAATATAATTATTTTTCACATTATGAATTTCAATTATAAAAATTTAATTAGAATTTAATTTTTAATTAGTATTATTTTACTCATATTTGATATTCATATTATTAGAGCTTTAAAATCATTGCATTTGCTACTTTTTATTCCATAAGTTAGAAGAATATAAATTTATTTGTGTACTAAATATGTAAAATGGAGCCGTTTTAGCTCCATTTATAAATGCTATTTTTTAATGATAAATGCTATTTCAGCTGAAACAGAATAAATTTTGGATTAAATCTGATTACTTTTTATTACCCGTATTCCCAAATTATTTTACAATGCCATCGAAAGGCGACATTTTTAAAAAATTTTTAAATTTCTTAATAAAAGAATCAGAAAAATGTTGATATCAAGAAAAAATGATTATTCCAGAAAATTTATGTAATTTTAAAATTATTATTTTTAGCGCTATTTTCAAATGGTAAAAATGCTATTATTTTTAAGAATTATTAATAATTTTAAAATACGGATTAAAAAAGGGGAGTTATCTCAAGTCAATATTTGTTTAATCGGTTAAAGTTAAAGTTAAGAACGTTATTAACTGGTTATGTTCCTACGAGCTTAAATGGTGATTTATCGTAAAAATTCATGAAGTAATGGTTTAATAACTTTTAAATCCCACAGTTTTAAAAATAGTAGGTTTTCTTTAATTTATTGTTAGAAGCAAAACCGCGGTTCTAACAGTTAAATTCTAAAACCGATTTTTTAATAACGATATATTTTTAAATTTTCTAACTTTTCAAAATAATCACGAAAATCCTTAAAAGGAGTTCAAACACATTCAAACTAAATCTCCAATAGGATACTTAAAGCCGTGAACAGCCTGATTATAGTTAGTGATGTTCGTTGTCTGTCACCGAATTTTACCGAATATGACCACCAAAATTATAAAATGAATTTCGGTCGTATGTATCAAATTACCTTATTTGACAGAAAATATCGAAAACATTTAATCAATAGAATTTTAATTCTATTCAGATATAATTTTAATGGAATTCAAACACAAAATATCTTATTAGATGAAGTTTGAATTCAATATACAGACCGAATTAAATAGAATATTATAAATTAGTTTCGGTTAAGTGTAACAAATAACCGAATTTGACTAAATTTAATAAATTTATTTGTTCTGAGCGACAATGAACTTCACAAATTATAGTATATATATAAAAATTATAATGATTAACTAAAATCTTTGCTATATGTGTCAATTAAAAAACAATTTTTATTAAAATATAGCGGAAAAGCAAACCAAACGTGAAATTAAACAAACCAGCAATAGTTAGCATAACTGCATTAATATGGTTTCTGTGTGGTTTGCCATTATGTACAAACGCTGGAATTTACATTTTAAATTTAATGGATACATATGCTGCAGGATTTCCATATCTTGTTATTGGATTGCTTGAAATATTTATTGTTGTCTACATTTATGGTATGCTACAGTATATGCGATATAAGCATAGTTACACAAGGAGGGTGCTGGCCCAGGGTTGATCCCCCCTAAAAATTTGGAAAATTCGACCACACACCACCCAAAAGGACGAGAAAAAATTGAAAATTTTTAAAAATGTTTTGTCAATTGTAAAAAATTTGTGCATGAAATCCGATGAGTTTTTGTAACCCCTTAAATTTTGGTCAAAATTTCAAAAATTTGTCGTTTAAATTAGTAGAGTTTTTCGAGGGGGCGTTTTCTGTGGTTTGAAAAAATTTTTGGCCCTAAGGTCGAAATAATTACCGTTTAAATCCGATGAGCTTTTGAGCCTCCTCTGAAAATTGAGATTTACAGGATCAGACCCCCCTAGAGCTTCCGACCGGAGTGTAACTATGGATATAAGTGATAAAATAATAACTTGATATGTACCGTCCGTACAATTTAAAAGCTAACCGTATGTAGTTATAATGTTATCCCTTTGGTATGACATATGACTTGGGTTAGCTTTAGTAATGTACAGACGGTATATGAACAAAAGCCCACTTTAGAACTTTTGGGACCCAAAGCGCTGTGCGGTGCTGTCCAAAAGGGTTCAGATTCTAGTCCAGCTCCTTTCAAAACTTAAGAAAACAGGGTTCAGCTTTTTGAGTGCAGGTCCGAGTATGTTTAGTTCCTAGTACTTAAGAATTGGCGCCTAAATTAATAAAAATATTAGATAATTCAAATCAAATACTTACCAATAAAAAAATTTATGTTTTTAGATAACATATTTTTGTTTCCTTTTAATCATATAAATAGGCATTTGTCAGACTATGTTCATTCTTTCTAAATAAATAAACATTATTAAAGATATTATATTTTCATTAAATATTATTGTAACTCATAACCAAGTCCTGGTTCTGATTCCTAAAGACTCTAACACTGTCAGAATTCTTGATAATACTAGATCGGGGCTTAAAATGCTCTGTAATTGTCAGGTTCAGGAACTGTTTTCTGTATGACTCTCATGGACCCGAACCTGATCATCAATAACCCAATATATCTGTTTCTGTTTAATATAGGAATATCAAACTTTATGTCAGATCTGTATCTGATGACAGGATGGAATCCATCGCTGATCGTTAGGTCTCACGTGTGTGTCATGATTAGCACTATAGCGCCAATTGTAATCGCTATTATCCTTTATAAAGACATCTTTGGATTAGTAAATGAAAACGCAATCACTTATGGCAAGTATGTGTATCCTCAATGGTCCACTTGGATTGGTTGGATATTAGCGCTTATTCCCATCATTGCTATACCTATTGGTGCGATTCAACACATTGTTTCCAGTTTGAAATCTGAACATGTATTCAAAACTTTCATATCTGGATTCAAACCCACCAGTGATTGGAGACAAAACGCAGAATCAAACATATCATTTAGTAAAATCTATTCAACAAATTCATTAACAATAAATGAAAATCCAGTTAATGTAAACCATATTTTAACTAAATTTAATGACGGACTTATTAATCCAGCGTTTAATGCTGCGGACGATAATTCATTAAATAATATAGCATTAAAACAAGTGTGGAGAACATAATGTAGTTTTTTATAAATTAGATTGTATTCAAAATTTTTTAAAATTATACTTTCAAAATAACCTCATTGATCAGTATTCAACATTTACAGAAAGTATTTCGTAAATAATTCTAATCAGTTTACTAATTTCGATTTTGTGCTTTCATTTTTAAAAATAAAATAAGAATGTATGACATATTAGACTTTCGAAAAGTTCAAGAGTCTAATTGAAATCGATTAGTTTTTGTTGTTAATTTTACTATAATATTGCACATACAAAATAAAAACTATTTTTTGTAATAATCTATCATTTTCTTCTGCTACAACCTAATCATTAATTAGCTTAACAGTGATATTTATTTCTATTAGTAATTTGATTCGTTGATCAGATATAAGCATATTATGTATAACCAATAAACTTAGACGGATATACTGTAAGTTTGTTCAATTTTACCCCAAAAATGTTACAAAATTGTGACCACATCCAAATTAAAACGAGATAAATAAATCAATTTTTTTGTCAAGTTTTAAAAAATGTCGTTCAAAATTAATGAGTTTTTATACGGGAGTGTTTTTAGGAAAAAATTGGCTAAAAAACAAAAGAATGTTACTTTAATCAGAGTTTTAATGAGAGTTTGACCTCTAAATCCTATGAATAGCAGTTTTGAAATTTCCAAATGTAAACCCCTCTAGAAAGTAATCTAAACATCATATACAGTACATAATTTTTTTAATAAACTCAATATGAACTGGAAATCATGATTTTATTCATAATGAATAATTAAAATTTATTTTCACGTTTTTTGCAATCATATTGAATGTAAATAAATTAAATTTTTATAGTTTGATTTCTATCTATCGAATTAGTCAAGCATACTAAGCTTATCTTTACAGTTACTCACCACTCGAGAGCGAGTGTTGGTTATAAAGTGTAAAGTTAAGTAAGTTAACAAAGTTATCATAATGTTCTCATTATAGTGAGTGTGAGCGCCGATTGTTTGAATTACTGTAAATTTCCATTTAAGTTTACACGTGTAAGTAACGTATTACTTTGCCATACTCGCGCGCGAGTAAGGAATTTTTAAGAATTCGTAATATATTTTTGATAATTGCCAAACTCGTAATACGTTATAAATTTTTACAAAACAAATGATGACACAGTATGTTTACGTACTAATACTATACAATATAAACTTTATAATTGACAAAAATTTTATTATTATAATTAAAAATAGAATTTCTCAAAAGTTATCAATTAAGCGACTTTCACTTTCATTTTCTTTATTTCTCTTTTGCTCAGTCCGTAAGATTTTAATCGATCTAAACTGATGCCACTCTCCGATTGTGTTCTCTCTTTATGCTTAAACGTATTTTTTCTAATTCTCTTATTTTTTGTTTGTTTATAAGTTGTATGTGACAAATCTTCTCCATCATTATTATTGTTGTTTGAATGGTGTGATGAAATAGATTCGACTTGAAATTTTGGTTTCTTAACTCTACGTTTCTTTCTTTTCTTAATACTTTTATTGTTATCGGCATAAAAGCTTTTCAATATTTGCTTTTTTAGGTCATTATTCAAACCTTTTTTGGAATAAGTTTTTGAATCATACTTTTCTTCGTCAATATTTCTATATTGAGCTATCTTTTTGATAGAACACCATTTATTTAACTCTTTATCATCAGTAAACAAAATCTCTTCGTCTGTGAGGCCAAAATTATTAGGTTCAACCGCACGGTATTTGAATCTTGTTGGCAAATCATCGATTAGATCTTCATAGATCCCTATATCTTCAATTTGAGGCTTTAAGTTGGCTTTTCGTCCATTTGTCTCGCGTTTGTTATTAACGTTAGATTTAGTTTTCTGCAGATTAAATATTAATTTATAAATGCAGTGTTTTAATGATTTACCTAAAGCTTACGTTATCAATAAACTCAGGTTCTGTCTGGTAATCATCAACGCCATCGACAAATTCGAATCTTGGTTTTTTATTTAAATCGTGATCGTCATAGTAATTGGAACCAAATAACATATTCATTTTTTGATCGTACTTTAAAGAATCGAAATCATTTTGATTGTCCAACAATACATTTAAGTCAAGATCGTTAAAATCAATTTTATCATTACAACTAATCTCACGCAACATTTTTATTTTGTCTTGCATTTCTTCAACTTTTAATTTACGTAAACGCTTCAACTCTTTTTGCTTTTCACGTTTTTTTCTCTCTTTAATATCTTGTCGCTTTAAACTTCGGTTATTTACTAAATTTGAATTACGGATTGAATTCACAACTCGTGGATAACGTTTAATATTAGTTGAGTCCATTTCTTCGAATCGATATTTAGGTATTTCTTTATCATCGCCTTTATTATTATCGTCATTATTAGTATCTTCAGTATAAATATCATTAAAATTCTCAAAATTTATTTCTGAATTTGTTGATAATAAATCGTGTTTTGGAGACAAATATCTTTTATTTAAGATATAATCTTTTAAATAAATTTCACTTTCATCTAAATTTGAGTCATTTTTCCAATAATTTTTTAAAAAACTTAACTCTTTACGATTATTCTCATTACTATATAAATCAAAAGAATTGTCAGTTTTTTTAGCAATTCTTTGTTTAACCAGTTGTTGATTGTCATCATCGCTGCAATCGCTTTCATCGATTCCATTATTCTCGATCGCGGCTTTTAATTCTTGTTTAATATCATCCAATTCTTCGAAATAACCTCTCGTTTTAAGTTTGCGCTTTAATTCGTTATTATCTTCATTATCTTCGTCAGTAATTCCTTTCTTATACTTAATTAAGTTCTTGTGATAATCTTTGATAGTCATCTTTGGAGCACGCGTTTCATCAGTATTACTGTTTTGGTCACGCTTTTGGTTTTCGTTTTGATTTTGGTCATCAAAAAACCGTTTGGTTTCATCATATATCGATTCGTGTTTACTTTTAAGAGCAGAATACACATTAAAAAATGAATCGTCAAATACTTGTTGGTCAACGATATCACTGGCGCGAGAACTAGTACTATCGCTATGATTGGAATCGTCAGAGAATTGTTGGTCACTGTCGCCGATCACATCTAAATTCGTGCCATACTTATCCCTTAATTTCTGCAATTCTTCCTTTCGTCTCCAATTGTTATACTTATTGGCATAATTATCGTTAACCATAAAATTATGCTGTTCTTCATCGCTTTGATCGCACAATTCTAGCAGATTTGTAGACATAATTGATTATATAAAAATGTTGAAATGTCGGTCAAATTACGATTAACGCGTATAATATAATATAATACGGTATAATCAAATGATCAAACATTAACGCTATAACCATAACACGTTATTTTCATCATAATATAATATAGATATGATTTGTTGACATTATTTCTGTACATTAACTAATGTTTGTGACACACTATTACTCAAAAATGTGAATCTAATATCAAAACATTGAAATCTGATTTAAAACTTTTGTTTTGTTTATTTATTTATTTTGATTATTTTGATAATTTTTGTTTAACATTTTATTTCGATTTTGAATTTGATTTGAATATTACTTTCTACTAATTGGTTATTTCTTAATTTACGGATTACGCCAAACACTGAATTGAATGTAAGTAAATGTAAGATATGTATGAATGAATGGTTTAATTATTTGTTGAATGCATTGTTTATGAAAAGCACTTTGTTTTACATTATCATATGATTATATGAAAATACATGATATTAGATGTAAATAGATTTTACAATAAAATTAAATTATCTATACATACTTTAGATACTATATTACATTTAAGTTTAATATGTAATTTGTTAGCATTAAAACTTAAAGATGTTAACGGTTCGAGAAATATTGAATTAAATTGAATGGTTTGCAATTCAGTTATAGGACTTATGCCAATATATTGAATATAAACAAATATCAAAATTACACGTAAACACAAACACAAATGCTTTTCGAATAAACCCTTCACACATATGGTGTCATAACACAAATAGCTTTCTAAAACATGCAAATGAAAATCAAACGTATGACAACTTTTATTATATTTATTTGTTTTAGACTAGATTTTGGGTTACAGAAAATCGGATACAATAATAATAGTTTCTGTATTAAATAAAACAATAACAAGTGTCGGAGTGTCTCGAAACACTCGGAGTGTCTGGCTCTAACTTATAAGTTCACTGTAAATGTGAATAAATTTGTTGTATCAAAAAATTATAAAATTATAATTTATATAATTATAATTAATTACTTAAACGGTGATTATTTATAATTAGCTGCAATTTGAGCGGCGACCAGTAAAACTATATTTTGATTGAGCCATAAAAGCACACGCCGTTCAAAGTATATTACAATTGAATGTAGTTATCCACATATGTTACGGAAACAAAACTTTTAATAAATGGTTATTTTTGCAAGCATTTTGTGTGTGCGCCTAAAACCGCTGGTTATACTTATTTAAAATGATAGCAAAAGTATTGGCTCTAACAGTGAATATTTACTAAAGTAAATCATTTGAAAATAATATGAATTAAATATTTTTGATAATTATTTCTAAGTTTAACGATTAACATTTGTTTTTGTTTACTGAAAATAACTGTAATTTTATCGGTTTTCGGATTGTTTGCAAATAGAAATTAATTGTAAGACTGGGTTAGAGACTGATAGAGAAACGGAAAATATAACCAGTAAATCAAGTCGTAATTTTTTCTTCATTGATTAAAATCTCAATAATTTATTATCGAGTTAATCTGGGAAAGTGATAGATAATCGAATTTGTGCGCGAAAAACGAAACGGCAAAAATATAACGGATTTATTTACTTAAGTAACGGTTAATGGATGTTTGAGTTTGTTTTTATTCAGTCGGCTCAACACAAAATTAGGGTCAAATTAAAATGAGTTCGCTTTAAACTTAAACTTATAGTTTTGCATAATTTAAGCGAAATTTAAAAACTACAAAATGTTTAATGGATTAGTGGAAGTATTTTAAATTTTTTGTTTCCCCTTATTATTATCAGTATTATGTTTCGAAGCGAATTTAATTTATCATTAATTAAAGAAATATAAAACACTAAACGGGCTTTCAAGTCCCTCTCGTTTGATTACATTCCGTTTGATAGAATTCTTTTTGCCAGAATTCCGTTTCCCAGAATTCCTTTTGCCAGAATTCTGTTTGCCAGAAATTCCTTTTGCCAGAATTCCGTTTGCCAGAAAGCCTTAAACACAAGTTTGACTCAAAATATATAGTTGAATTTAAAATAAGAAAACTATTGTGCGTTATATGATTTACGTGTGAATATTTTTTATAGAAAAAATTTCTTATTGTTTTACAAACTTATATTTTTTAGAAATTACAATAATTGTCACAAAAAAATTAACCAAATATTTGAAAACATGACTAAAACCCCGCCTTAGGGGTAGTGCGTTCTGTGAGCTTATTTAAACGGAGGGTAGGGATCAACTTATGTAAAAAATGTGAATATTTATATATATATTTAAATTAAAAACTTAAATAAAAAAATTTTCTAATACACCAATAAATTTTGAGTCAAACTTGTGTTTCTGGCAAACGGAATTCTGGCAAAAGGAATTTCTGGCAAACAGAATTCTGGCAAAAAGAATTCGGGGAAACGGAATTCTGGCAAAAAGAATTCTGGCAAACGGAAGCACACCGTTTCGCGTATTATTTATTTGTGCAGTGAATTCTTTCGCGACTCTCAGTTCTCTATGTGTTTTTCGCATGCAATAATGATTTGTAATACAGAAAAATAGATAAAAATAATAAGCACGCATAGACGCAATCTCTCATAAAAAATATTTTTTTAACGTGGAAAAAACGAAATAGTTTTCCAAACTGACTATAATTTTAACAAATGAAAAAACACGTCCATTTCCTGTGTTCCTTAACAAAATAACTTTTGTTTTTGAAACAATTTCGATTTGAACCATCAATTGACTTCACCGATAGTTTTATGTATCGGAACACTATTATGACCAGCAAAGCAATGCAATACAGTTTTTATTTTTCACTGCCACTAATACTAACTCCTATGTTAGTAATTCGGATATCACTCAATGATTTTGTTTTGTGTGTTTTGGCATAGATTTCGTTTTTTAAGTGAAGCGTAACCAGTTGTCTGACTCCCGACGATATTTTTTGTAATTAGTTTTAAAAAGTGAATTTCATGAGAGTTTAGAAAAAAGTTGAGCTATTTTTTTAGTTGATTCGCTTACAAAAATAATATGAAATGAAATAAATTATAAACCAAAATAAAAGCGAGCATTCATAATGAGCTCATTTATTAAAGGGTATAATTACCGTATTCAGTACTGTTACTGTTAGCAGCATAAGAACTGGTATTACAGCATTTTGTTCAGAATATTTTTGTTTCGATAACATAGTTTCCGTTTGCATATTTTAGCGCATTGTTATATTTAAACTAATTTATGTTATTTTTAGATTTGAATTTAAAATAATTATTGTGTATTTAATTCTAGTGGTGCTATTGGATACGACGCTAGAGAGCTCTTTAGATTGGACTAGATATCCATATGGACCGCAGTCAAGGACCCCAGGGGTAAGTTTTTCGCTGTGCTCCACATTTCTATTTCAATTATGTTCAGAAAAAATCGAATTGAAAGAACAAATACACAGAAAAAAAATAAATTAAATAAAATTCGAGAAAAAAAAGTTTTTTTTTCTGTTCGATTCATTTATTTAACTAATTTTGATTCGTTATCTATATATTTGGTGAACTCTCTAGTGGGTCGAGGAAAGCTTCACTAACTTCGAACAGGGCATCAATTGGCGATCGTACGTGGTTTGCGACGTCGCGTATAATAATGTCAATAACTGGTTATGGACGCCATTCATCGAGCGTAGAGACGCGAATCGAATTTACATTGAAATTAAATTTAGTATGAGAGACTGCAACCTATTTCCAGGTAAAAAACTTGAGTTTCGAAATTTATATGTGACGACGAACGACGGTTCGCCCCCTTTTGCCACTTAAATTCCACCGACTTTTCCTTATGCGCGCAGGAAAATATATTCGCACCAAAAATTTCAATTTATAAAATATTCATTATATAACGATGATTTCTCGTATACCATTACTATTTTTCTGTTAATCTCGTTTTTTAAAGAAAAAAAAACGATTTAAGGCCATTCGGCAAGAATTCAATTTTCATGGGTATGCGAAGTGTATTCGCTTTAAGGGGAAAAGAAAAATGCAAATTAGAAACTTCTTTTGAGAATTATTTATTTAGTCGTAGGGAGAAACGCATTAATATATTGTAATGATTTTCTGCTTTTTCCACTGCATTGCTATGAATGTATCGTTAAGATTTATTTATGTGCGATGCAGTGCTTCGCAAATTTGTCCGAATACTGGAACACATGAGTAGCCAATAATTCATTAGTGATAAATATTTTTAGCCGATACACTAGGATAAGCTTTTATGTATTAAAACCCAAATTATTAAATTTTCGACAAATTATATATTATTGTAAACATAAATATTTTGATATATAAAATCAATAATAATCGTTATGCTGGTATTATTTGGATTATTAGTGCGTATATTCATTTATTAAATTGCTAATACCATCGATTATTTATTTACTGTTCTTCGATTTTTTTTGAATTTACATTAAAATCTCCCCTAATATAAAATTAATAATTTAAATTACTATTATTAAATAACTCCCCAGTTCCTCAATAAGCCTATAAATTTCCTGAATGAATCGAAAATAACTGTGTCAAAGTCAATGAACAATACATGGAAAGTATACATACATAGTATATCGTCATATATAACTTATGATTAGCATACAACCAAAAATATTGATATTCTAAAACGCTATGTTCACTCAAAACTATTAGGGATGGCATTGTCATGTAAAGAAACATTTTCACTGCTTTATTATGAATTCGATGCGGCAAACAAAGAGCCACCGCCGTGGGAACCAGAGTCTTACAAACTAATTGACAGAATCGCTGCTGACGAAGGAAGGTTCACGTCTAACAGTGAGGTAATTATTTGTGATGTCCATAGATATGATCGCACCGGAGAGTGAGAGATAGCAATGAATCCGCACTCGAGATATTGATGTTGTCTAATGCGTACGCAATAACAAATGACACGATTTTTTCAGAGTTTATTTGTTTTTGCGAACGTATCTCATTATTATTTGATTGTAAGCTATTCATTGAATTCCTTGTTTTTCCATTAAAAGGTTATCATAAACACTGAGATAAGAAGTATTCCGGTGACTAAGAAAGGCGTGTATTTCGCGTTTCGAGATCAGGGCGCCTGCCTTTCGATTATCGCCATCAAAATCTTTTACCTCACGTGTCCGAACATTACCACGAATTTCGCCATTTATCCGGAAACGCCAACCGGCAAAGAGTTGACAACAATATTGTCGGCCGAAGGAAAGTGTGTGCCGAATGCCCAACAGGTGGATAAGCCGCGGCTATTATGCAAAGGAGATGGTAACTGGACATTGCCATCTGGCGGATGCAAGTGTATGGCTGGTTATGAGCCCATTGGCCAAACATGTCAAGGTTAGCATCTTTTTTATATTTTCCCATGCATTTCGTTAAATATTTGATTTTTTATGCCCAATTAGTGATATTAAAACAAATAGACAGCCAGAGTATAATTTTTAATGCTTTAATATTTTTCTGTTACGATGCTTACGCATATTCTGTTCACATAACTGCCCGCAGCTCTTCAACAAAAAAAACGCTCAATAGCTGAAGTCAAAACCTTTTTCGCCCCTTTTTTCTCGCTGATCATCGTTTTCTAACACTAACTACTATTCTCTTGGTTTTAATAATTTTGAACGCTAGCCTCGCGGCCAATCGCTGTCCATGTCATAGAGCTATTTACATAAGAGTTGATTATCTCTTTATAATATAGTTTGCCCACCCGGTACTTTCAAACCAGTTATCGGTGATGAATTATGTCGGCCCTGCCCTGGACATAGCACTGCGTCTTTTCGTGGATCAACTGAATGCAGATGCGATGCCGGTTACTATCGGGCGCATAAAGACGCTAAATGGACGCCATGTACTCGTAAGTATTAATTACACTCATTATTATTATTATTATTTTTTTCGGGGGGTTTTCCCTCTGGAAGGCTATTCGCAAAGCTAAAAATTATGCCATCGTTAGCGATGATGAGAGAGATGCACACAACTGATTGTGTGTGTATTTCGTATGTGTATATATGTGTGTGCGAAGCGATGCTTAATTTTAATTCAAATTCCATTATTATTACTGCTTTTTTTTATCATTATTATTAACTAGTAATTTATTACTATTTTATTGCGCTTATCATTTTATATACGGTATAATAATCGTTACTAATAAAATATTTTGTTGTTTTTTCCCTATCGTCACATTAAACATAACCAGAGCCACCCTCAGCGCCGCAGAATCTTACCGTGAATTTTGTGGATCAATCAATGGCGATACTATCATGGGCTGCGCCTAAATATTTGGGAGGCCGTAACGATACGGTGTATCGCGTGAGTTGCGAAATGTGTTCGTCGAGTGTCAGTTATATACCCGCTCAAGAAAACTTTAACGACACTAAGCTAACCATTTCGGGTCTTAATCCGGTTACCACTTATCGGTTTTTGATTTACGCGGAAAATGGTGTTTCTGGGTATGACACGAGTCAATTTATCGATATTACAGTCACTACTGAAGCATCAGGTATGGCAACAAAAGCGTACTTTAATATATCTATCAGTATAATAGTTCGACAGAACAGAGCATTGCAGCTAAAATAAGAAAGAAAGAGTGCAATAAATTTTCGTTAGCTTCCGATATATACCCAAAATAATAGGCTAATCACAAAATAACGCGTTTTTTTCATTCTCTCGTTGTCAGGTTATATCTCGCTGGTAATAACAGAGGACGGCTCTGGACAGAAATATAATGGTGTGTATTAGTAGCGCATTTCAAATAATTGATATTGATGTGATTATCCGTTTGTGTGTCTGTGTTGTCTTCTTTTGCTCGCAACTCAAATGCAACCAAAGCATTATTTTTCCACCGAAAGCTATATGTATCGGCGATTCCCCCAACGCTTTCCCCCTCTCTTTTACTTTGACTTTTCTCACTCTTGTTTTGACACTCGTATATCGTACTGGTAGTGGTAGTACTGCGTAGTGATGTAGTGGTGGGACATAACCAGGATCCGGATAAATGCATATATGCATATAAATGCATGGAAATGCATGAAAGTTGAGTTTTTCTGTTTGCA
>JAQGAW010002795.1:0-14143 GCA_034698025.1 Phthiracarus crinitus | reverse complement strand
CTAATAAGTTTTTGTTTTATGTAAAATTTAACACTGATTTAGAATTTTCTTTTTATTTTACTATTAAAATATGTGTTTTTATCATGATTTCAAAAGATGTTTGTGTGAAGTTTTTCAATAAAATATAACATTATGTTAAATGTGTTTCGTAAAAAAGTAAGCGAGTTTTTAAATTAATCAAAATCCGTTTCATTCATTCTATTTTTTAATAAACTGAAAAGTTTCTATAATTGCTTGTTTTGATCTATTATACTAGAACTCAGTGTTAGAACAAGTAAAATCTGATCGAGTTATCAATACACAGCCCGATGAAGATAACAGGAGACGAACTATTATCGTAGAAAAGAAAAGTTCAACGTTTGGCTTCACACTTCAAGTATTACGCGATTTAGCGAATATGCGATGTTTCGCCAAAGTTATAAATAAATAATTTTTATTGATAGACATATGGAATAAAGCACAAAAAGGAGGGAGAAGTAGAGCTATTAACGTATGTCGATCATGTTGAATACGATGGACCGGCTTTTCGTGGCGGTATGAGACCTGGAGATGTCATATTGTCGATCAATGGCAAAGATATGGAAAAGGCTGATCACAAAACACTAGTCAAATACATAAACTCTTGCGAGAAGACAATGCGAATGGTTGTGCTATTCGAGGACTGCGTACGAAAAGTCGAGCTTCATATTAAATATATTAAGCTTAAGGTACTCCAAACCAGTATAACTTATTTTGTTTGCTTTTTTGTTATTTCTTTATAATTTAGTTATTTTGTTTTTACACTTGTTTTAGTGTTTTTAAGGTAAACGAGGTTATAATCGCTCTAAAATGAGATCATTGCTAATAATAATAATAATAATAATAATAATAATAATAATAATGAGATTCGATTATAATATTCGACCTTAATTTAGCTTTTTATTCACTATTACAATCTAGAATTTAATGAGATATTTATTATTTATTTTTTATAATAAATTTTTTACTTTTCTGTTTTCTTAATATCTTTTATCTGATTCTTGTTATGTATTTGTAGAATTAGGGCTTATTTTTTAGTTTAGACATTCATAGTGATTCTTAAAACTAAAGCACATATTAAATTTGTAATAATACAATATTTACAAAATTGCAATCAATATTTTTAAAAATGCAATTTAGAAAATCGTACTCAATTACTCTCAATTACATTATTAATTTAAAATTTTCAATATCTAAAATAGTATTATGAGTGGAGATTATGCTAGTATTGTGTAGACCTAATCAAAAATTTATGAGGTAAATAATTATTAAACATCGATGTATAGAACTTTTGACCCACACTTACAATAATATAAATTGGAAATATTTTTGTTTTTAAAACCATTACAGTTTTACATCCAGTTTAATACTGCTTAGAATTATTATCTTGTTATTGTAATAAAACAAAATTTTCAAACCGGAATAAAATTTTAAGATAAAGAGCTCAAAAAGTTTGTGAAAATATTATTTGAACGTATGATTAAATCTTTTAGAAAGCATTGCAAAACAAATTGAATGAATACGAGATGTTGTGCGAACGGGAAAAGCAGTTACTCTCAAACACTTCATTAATTGTAAATAAATTGAACAATACTAACATAAACAGTGCAAAACAATCACAACAAGCGAACGACAATTCAAATGAAAAACTGGTGGCCAACAGCAACAGACCAATCATTACTACTCTAACTGACAATATTCACTCAAAGCAAATATCGCCAAAATTAAAATGCAAGAGTTTAGACGTGAGCTTAGAGGACGTTCTCAACTGTAATGATATTACCATAGAAACTGAGGAAAACAATCAAAAATGTGATGATAATGATGATGCGAATTGTGTCAAACACAATCCACACAATCCAGTGGTAGATGTGAATAGTACTGACCAGAAAGTGTGTGAACAGCAACATCAACAGCTTTGCAATGATTCTTCGGTGGCAACGCTTCCGCGAACCAAAAAGTGTTGCACTCATCTAAAGATCTCTAAATCGTTGCCGACGTCCACAACAGCCAGTTATGATGACGTGAAGAGTCAGCATATCGACGACAATGATCGAGATTTTATCACAAAATTATAATTTTTAATTTTAGCTCATAAATTATTTATTTATTTATTGAATTTTTTAGATGAGATTTTATTGAAATTTGGCCTCAAAAAGGAAAATAACGTTTTTAATAAAACATTTTTGGATTCGTGTGATGCCATTAATGTTTAGTCAAACGAATACTAGATTCAAATGAATTATGATTTACGTCAACATAAACTTATAAATATTCTTATTTAATCAATTTTTTATACTTGTTTTTTTACATTAACATATTAGATGTAAATTCAATCCAAAATTAGTTTATGGATTTATTGATTTTTAATTATTAGTTAAAATGTTTAGTAAATGATTGTCAATTGGATTTAAATTGTTTTATGTTAACCACAGCTATTAAATAAATCTAAAATAAACAGAAGATTCGCTTTTAATCATTTCGATGGTTTTATTTCGTATATCATATGTTTGGATCAATTAATCACTTAACCAGTAAATCTGTAAACTAATAAAAAACCGAAAATGAGTGCATTGAGCGCTATCTAAAGTCAGTTTTACCAACTATTATCATGAATAGTCATCAGACTCTTAGATTTGATTGAATTATGTGTTTATGTTATACTTGATTATACAAAGTTCAATTGATTTTTAGCAAAATTTTGCAAAAAACATCAAAAATTGATTGAACTTTACTAATGAATGAGTGATAACCACTTAAAGGTTAAAACTAACGAATTATAGGTGAATTGTGACGAAATTAGTTGAAAACTGACTAAATTGTGGCAAACCCTAAATATTGGCCAAAATATCAAATTGTTTGAAAATCAAATATAGGTCAAGGCAATGTTAAATATATGTCAAGGACGTATCAAATATAGGTCAAAGGGTTTGTGTATGGATCCATCGGTTTGAATCGTTTAAGGGGTTGATGGGAATGGGATTTCCGGGATTAAAAAGCGTTTTAAACGGGATGGAACGTGAAAAAGAGAATAGTTTCGTAAAAAATTATGATTATTATTAAAATGAATGGACAATCATTTTATTTTATGGAAATTAATTCAATTACAAAATTAAAATATTTAAATGAAATATATAAATATTATACAAATTAAATTATGTTGAATTTTATTTAAAGAAACTTTTGTTAACAATTTTGCATATTTTAATAAATTAAATTAAGACATATTCACATTCAATTTTATATCTCAACTAGATTTGTTGAGATATAAATTCGGTTAGAGTTGAATAAGTGGTTGCAGTTAAGACCAGGCGTCAGTTTGTCTTTGTTGGTATGTTTGTTGTCTACTCATTGAATTGCATTCGCCTTTTTTATAATTTATCAAAACACTGAGATCGATACTAATACTCGTCAAACTATTTTTTAGTTACTTATAAAGGTTTGCGTTTCAATATTCGATCACATTGTTTTAACCCATGTACATGAAAGAATCGTGGCGTCTGGTCTTAATTGCAACCTCTATGATCAAACCCCTATTTTACTAAAACCTGATAAACTTTTTTTGTAATTAAATTTAAAGAAATCATTAGTCGTTAACATAAAATGAGAAATATCTTATCTTCTCATCTAAAACGGTCAATAATTTAATTAACATAAATAAACTCATAATTAAGAGTAAATCCTAATCACACTTGCATTATAAAAAATAACTCCGAAACTAACCATTTATGCGTTCAATTTTGAGAAGAAGATAAAGTGAAAAAAGCAAATTAAATAAAATATTGGTTTAAAGTCGACAAAAAGTATTTGATTAAATGTCGCAAACATCAAAAAGCATTTTATATTTGAAAGCAATAAATATATATAGTAAATGTAAAAAAAATTATTGAATGATTTTAGATAAATGTACATTCGATTAGATTATATAGTGGTTCATAACTAGTGATAAAGAATCACAAATATTTCGGAAAATCGCTTTTTGTACGAAGATTTTTGCTTATGTGTCCATATGTTATGATTTGTCTACAAATCGATCAAACATTCTGTAATATTCACTTAATGTTTTCACAAAATAGTTTTTTTGTGAGATATAATATAAACGATTTTTAAAAATAAATAAAGAATATATTAATGACTGGAAACTATTTTTTTGAAAACTTAATATTTGTTTTGCCCAAACATACTCACTCACTCATACCGTCACACACACTCACGCATAGCCACTAATTAGTTGAATCACACATTTAGTTATTCTATTGTTTATGCGTTTATGTGTTTATGCGTTGCATTCAAATAAGTTTTATACAGTAATTCATATTTTTCATCAAATTAACAACTATATAACTCTATAAATTATATCTATTAATAACGAATATAAAATGACGGGTAAATTGCAGTTAAGAAATATGAGAGTTGAATCAGTTTTGTGGTCAAATAGCGATACGAAGAGAGATATCATTCAATTGATTATCGATTCATTCAATGATTTCAATGATATTGAGTTTGTTATGCGAGCGTGTAATCGCAGAAACGATGCCATTAACAACAGTATTCAATTGAATGAATGGCTAAATGAGTCAACCATTGAAGAGAATCAGTTTGAAGACGCAGATGAAGACCAACTCGAACTCGAAGCTGATGTGGATTCCAATGTAGAGCTCGATCACCAATCATCGCAAAACCAATTCGAGAATATGATCATTGGTGCCAATTCTGAACAAATGAAATGGTGGTGATTGTCGTCATTGTAGTCATTCACTATTTCATAATTACTAAATTATAATCATTAATGATGTATAGATTTGTATCATAACTACGATATGTATGTAATAATATGTGTTAATTCAGTTCCGATTTGAATCACTTCTATAAACCATTTCTATTGTACATAAATGCGAATATATTTCGATATTGCACTTCATATTCTTAAATCAATTTCGAAAATAAATAAATATAAAAATAAATTTTCACAAAACGTATTAAATTATTGGTTTTGTTTGGTGTATCTATATTTACCTTGAATTTCATGTAAATAATAAAGATTTACTAAAATCAAAAACTGTAAATCTACGATTGAATCCTGAATTTTAGAGTTGAATCGTTTCTAAATTGTAAACTCATAATAATAATGCAGTAATGCTCTTAAAAATGATTGGATTTAGTAACGTAGTAACAGTTATTTACTGTAACAGTACAGTAATGAGTTTGTAATAATTATTATTAACAAATAATGATTCATTAGACTTTTTATTTACAATTTTATAATAACAAGTTCTAAGTGTTTACGAAATAACACATATAAAAAATTTGAAATAATTTTTTCTTTACAAATATGATGTTTATTTTAAATAAGTATTTATAAAATTTTGATAACTTTTAAATTACTGTATAAATATTTGCCTAACAATTAAACCCATTTTGGCGGAAACGGCATGTCATACACGTGTTCGTGTTTGGGATGATTCAAACTGCTGATCGACGACAAACCAGTTTCCACACACATCGGTCTCTGATGCCTAGATATGGAAAACGGCGACTGATAGTAAACGTCTTTAGTGACACTGTTGACGCAATTAGCGTCACCGCAGTTATTATCTTTGCTCGGCTCCAGAACTGACAGATGAAATGCGTCTGAAATGAGATGATCATCTCTGCAGTTCTCATTGTGATGTAAATCGTGATTTTGATTATGAATAGCATTCCGTTTACTGATCACAAAAAAGGCAACAATTAATATCACAGTTAATACTATCACTGAACATAATGCAGGAATTATGAGAGTTATGCTGTGATAATTGAATGGTTGTGATGTGTCTTGTGATGATAATATCTCTATTCGATTAGAAAACCTGATTTTAAAATCATATAGTAGTGATTTGTAACGTTTTTTACCGCCACTTGTCGTAAGTGTAGCGAAATTGTAGAGTTGCTCCGTATTTCCCGCATCAGTGACTGCTATCACATTAAGTAAATACCAATTTGCTGGCATTAAGTCAATCAATTCAACGTATTTCTGCTGAGGCATCACTTCGTTCGACACTATTATCCATTCTGTGCTAAATTTTGACTTATACTTAATCATAAAATATTTAATATCACATCCATTAGTGATCCAAGAATCAAATTTTAGTAATGCAGACGAAGTGTTCACTAATATAAAATTATTCGCATTTTTCGGCGCTGAAGAAACTGCGATCAAATAAAAACAAATTTTATTTTGAAATTACATGTTTTCGAAAGAAGCTTTTGATTAAATATTTATGAGTACCCAATCCTTTAGTTTTAACAGCGATCGCTTGACTTGGATCTCCTTTACCAACACTATTATATGCCACCACATAAAACTTCGGAAAAAAATATTTATGTTAAAAATTAAATTCAAACTTTTTAATGCAAAATATTGTTAAAATTATTATTAGAAGTTTTTTTGTAGTTTTCAGCGAACTCTTATCATACACCTATAATTTTGCTATGAAATGATACATTAATATTGATAATATGTTCAAACGCGAGCTTAAATATTTTTTATCTATTAATTTTTTTGCAAATACAAATGATTTGATTATGGAAGTTAAACATTCAATATGCAAATAGAAAACATTTTAATTGCCTTTAAACTGATTCCTATATCCAAAAAAGTTAAAAGAATATGTTATGTTAAATTATTGATAAACTATGTTAAGTTGAAATGTTAAAACTAATTTAAATTAATTACAATTTTTTAAAATCATAGCAAACCTGATACTGCGTTCCGCACAGTAATTCCTTAAAAGTATAAGAATTTGTTTTTTCTTTTAAGTGTCTTTCTTGCCATTCAGAGTATTGATGTTTTGAGTATATATAGTATCCATTAATAGACGCAATTTCTTCTTTTTCGTCCAAATGCCACGTTAACTCTATCATATTATACCCAATACTATTAATGTGTAAAATTGGTGCTTTTGGTGGATCATTTTCTAGCGTTTCGCCGATCACTTCTTCCGATTGAGGTCCTGCGCCTTTACTATACTCGGTATACAACAACATCTTTATAGTAACTATTAAATATGTATTTATAACAACCAAATTACCTGTTGAATGCTTGTACAATGAGAACGTATTTTGTTGACTTTTTTAAATCAGTTAACTTTATTTCGTTTTGTTGATTATTAATATCTCTCAATGTGTCGCTTAAACTGATTGTTTTAAAAATGAATGGCATCGAACTAATGCCGAATATTTTGTAACCTAAATAATAGCCTAATATTCTGCCATTACTTAAATCAATATTAGGCGCAGACCAAGTGATCTGAAGTGATCGCGCGCTTAAAGGAAACACTTGTATATTGAGCGGAGGACCGGCAGGTGCTATCAATCAAATGATTAATTTAATTGGAATGCGAAAACTTTCTTAATGAATACCTTCTTCGGTTGTAGTGAACTGAACAGTTTGCGTGTAATCACTGAATCCTAATTTATTTTCAGCTCTTACTCTAACGTTATAAGTGGTTATCGGCTTAAGTCCTCTAATAGTTAGCGAATTATCAGTTCCGGTAACTGTTTGGTACAATTTGTCGCTCGATTCTGAAATTGCTCCTAAAATTTTATATTCTACTTGATATGAAATGATGGCACTGTTTCCTGAATAAGGAGTGTTCCACGAAATCGCAGCGCTTCTGCTCTCAATTTGAAAAACTAATATATTTTCTGGTTTATCAGGAGGTTCTATAAAAAAACGGCCAAATTTTGATAAAATAAAGAATTGAATTATGATTTAATATCGAAAAGTAGCAAAAGCATACCATGAACTATTACTTGAACATTGTATTCATCTTTTCCATAAGAATTTGCTGCAACGCATGTGAATAAAGCGCTATCTCTTCGGTCACAGTTTGCTATTTTTAGTGTTAGAGAGAATCCATCGATTCTTTCATTTTTAATAATCTCGTAACGCGGTTCCAGACTTGGATCGAATTGCATTCGATCTTTTGATACTATGATAGATATCGGAATTTCTCCGAAAGCATCGCATATTATTAATATTTGTTGGTCGCGTTTAACAGTTTGTGAGCTAAATTTTGTTTTGAAATGAGCTGGAACTATATTAATGCAAACTTGTTTATAATTTTACATAATTACATATACGTTTATTTTAATAATTAATCTTTTATTAAACTAATGTAGAAATAGTTCTAAATATTATTAGGCTTTGACTCTAAACATTGACTAAACTTCGACTTAAAAACAAATCAAAACCCTAACAGAATGACCAATAATTCTATAGCAATAAACTTAACGACCGTTAAATTATTGTAAATCGTATTGCTGTTTGCACAGAACTATAATACCATTTTATTTGCCATAAAGCAGTTAACTATCAAATTTTATATTAGCTAATAATGAAAAATCTAATCTTTTTATAGATACTATCGGGTGTATTGATTATTTGAAGTTTGTATACTGTAACAACTATGATATAAACTTATATTGTATGCTCTTTTTCATTTAAAAAGGAATTGTCTATTTTTATAATTATAATAAAACTTCTTAAATTTTAAAAATATCCCATCATTTCATATGAGAGAACTCAACAGTAAAATGAATTTTTAAAAACAATGGAAAAGAATAAAATTTTGATAATAGATAATAATAATAAAGATAAAAACTGCAGCAATAAATCATTAGATTTAAGATATATTAAAATAAAAATATGTTCATAATTTGATCTAAAAAAGTAATATAATTCTAACCATGAACTTTAAGAGCGATCACTTTGCTGAGTCCAGTGCCCACACCGTTGTTTGCTTGACACAAATATTCTCCAGAATCTTCTTCGCTCACTTCCCTTATAGTTAAGCTACCATTTTCGAGTGTATGCATATGCGAGTTACTGATAATACTGCGATATTGCTGTAAACGTGATTTAGACGCTAAAATGATGCCAGAATTGGCATTATTAGACCGTTCCCACCACACTCTCGGCTGACCACTCGCTAAACAATCGATTATTAAATTTTGTCCCACAATTGCCTCCGTATTTGTTGGCGGAATAATCCATTTTGGCGGCACTTTTTAAAGAAAAGAGTTTGCTATAGAATATGTAAATTTAAAAATTTGGAATAAAAATACATGCCATTAACGATCATTTGAATAGAATACGATGTCTTTGCGGCTAAGTTTGAGGCAACACATGTGTAATTACCGGAGTGATCACTCGATACTTTAAGTATAAGCAATGTTAACGAGTATTCATTGCTGGCATCAATTTTAATGTTTCCGTCACGTGTTGTCTTTAAAGGCATGCTATCCTTAAGAAACTCGATAAGAATGGGTGAATCGCCTTCAACCACAGAGCAAGTTAGCATTCCTCGCATGCCTTCACGCAAATTAGGTGGCGGCGAAAAGGGATTAATTACTGGAGCGATTAACACTTTTATGTGCACATCACTGGAGGCTGAACTGCTCGAACCGTTCACAACGCAGCTATACATGTCTTCATCGCTCTGTCGATCTATTTTGTCGATAATTAATGTGCCATTTGGTAGACATGTTTGCCTATGATTTTGAGGCAATTTTCCGCTCGATTTCTTATACCATTCGATCGATTCTAATGGATATCCAGCTGCGGGACAGTGAATCACAACTGTCTGACCAGCGATCGCCGTTATGTTAGCCATTGCTCTCACAAATGGTAACCCATTGACATTGATTCGATCGGAATGTATGACTGAATGCACGTCATTCGACGCAATACACGAATAACTAAAAACATAATTTTTAAATTTGTTTAGATTTAAACAATTTTCTGAGTTATTGTTGCGTACATTCCTCCGTCTTCAGGCCTCAAAGCGCTTATATTAACATAACTGTTCACATTTCCATCATTGGACACGTAATCACCGATACGTAGTCTCATATTTTCTCTGATCGATGAGCCATCGAGAGTCCACACTATTTGAGGCAACGGTAAACCAGTGGCCGAACACTTAAGCGATAATGCGTGTCCAGCGCTGTATGGCTCAGATTGTCTGAACACATGGGTAAATATTGGCGGATCATCGCTTAACGTCAATTCAGCGCTCGACACAAAGCTCTCGAATTCATTACTTGCGATACATTGCTATTTTATGGAAAAATGTTTTTTGAAAAAAACGGTACTTTGTATAAAGAATTTATACACAAAAGTATATTTAACGCATCATTTGATTCGCAACGAAAAACTCAAAATAGATGTTGAGTATGGAAACACAGAAACAATCTTTTTTAGCTTTTAATGTTAGACCATATATGGATATTTTGATGATAGAAATGCATATAAAGTTTTTTAAAGTAATAAAACTAAAAGCCTAAAAATCATTGATGCGAATATCATGGTATATATTATAAGTTACATATAATATATATATAAAAATATATTGCAATTTTATTGACTTAATGTGTTTGATTTATATATACTCAGACATATTTTCATTATATATTTTGTGAGACTAGAAATTTAGAAATTGTTGCATTATTTTTAAAAAGTAAGGATCAGTTATGAAATTAATTAGAATTTTAAATACTCAAAGAGTATGAATAGGAATCTTAATATGAATCTTATTATGAATATGAATGGCCAAATCACATATTTATAGGTGTTTTTCGTTTGAATCTGACGCCAATATGGACAACGAAGTTTCGAATAATTTAGTTGACGGAACACTTACATACATTCCTCTGTCGTCACGCTTTATACGACTGATATGTAGTGATCGATCATTTATAAGTTTTATACGATTATTAAGCAAAATACTTTTGGCATTCTTTTTCCAAATGACACTCTCGATAGGATATCCAAATACACTACAATTGACTGTTACCGAATCGCTATCAGACACTAATATATGGCTCGGAGTTAATATCACATTCAATGGCGCTGTTATTGTGAGAGAAAATATGATTAATTATATCGAAAATATTGTCTTATGTATACATTTTTTTAATATTAATTTATTTTATATTTTTTGTATAAAACTAAATCATAAAAAACTTGATAATTTTGTTTTTTCATGGTTTTTCCGTTTATAAAATAATGGGATTGTATGTTAGCACAGATTATACTGTATCATACTCTATAATAAAGTAAAACAGTTGATGCGATCATTTTTAATATAATAATAAAACCAACAAAAGCATCATTTTTGTGTGTGTATAATATTATATTTTTGTTTCGCGATTTGTTTAGTATGAGTATATTGTTTGGAGAAGAAAGACTGCCTCTCATACACATATACACATATACACATAGATCTCACATCTCATACCTCTGACTAGTAATTGTATCTCAAGTCTGTCACGTCCAACTGAGTTATTCGCAGTGCATATATATTTAGCTGAGTCTTCAACAGTTGCGTCACGTATAATGAGAGAGTCATCGAATTGAAGTAGTTTTGAAGCAGAAGAAACTGGAGATGAAAGAGAGGAAACAATGCTTTTCAGCTCTTTATTATTACTTCTGGCATTAATTTTAAACCACGAAAACCCGGGTTTTGGATGTGCTTGAGTACTGCACGCAAGTTCTATAGTTTCGCCAATCATACCAACAATATATCGTGAAGTGGTTATTATCTTCGGTGGCATATTTGAGTGCGATTCTTAACATAAGTTTGGATAAAAACAAAAAATAAACATATTTTTCTAATTAATTATTTTTAGTAACAAAGTAACTTTTTTGTTATTTCAAGAGATCAACAATGCATAAAAATGTTAGATAAACAGCGTTACACTACCACTAGAGAATTTTTTGCCTCATTCCACATATGTTTACTTAAATAATGTATAATTTATCTTTCACTAACATATATATAGAAGAAAGCAAACATAGAAAACTTTTTGGTATTTTTGTTAGACTAAAATAGCAAAATTCAAACCTAACCGAAAATAATATTCGATATTAAACGAAAGAATAAAATTAGCGAAAGACAATTTGGTGAAAATAATCGTTATATGATATATAAGTTATAGTGATTCGTTGTTTTCTCTTATAATCAATTAGCGAAACAGAATTATATAAATAGCGTACCGGTAACAATAAGTCGACCGGAATTTGCACTAAGTTTCACTTCACCGCTTAGTTTATGCTTAGTTTGACATCGATATTGTTTCTGACTATCACTCACAGAATCGACGCCATGGATATGAAGTTCTCCCGTTGGCATAACACTGAATCGACCGCCTATTGAGAGGAGAAGAATTAACTATAGTGCAGTCTATAATAAAAAAAGGAAATGCAATACAAATTCTTCGTCTATTGTTAATTGACTTTTATTATATTTTTACTAAGAGATAGTGATATGTAGCTAATGTAGGTTACACTAAACTTTCTGTGCCATTACTGAACAGAAGAGTTGCCAAACAATTACATAAACTTATATTTCTATTATGTTTTAGTTTTGGGTTTGGGTTTGGCTAAAAATGTTGTTTATTATTCGCTTACAACACTGTCAATATTGTTCAATAATAATCATCATTCACTACTGTATAGATGTAACCATTTATTAAATCCATTCAGATTAAATCAAAATATCATTTCTCGTTAAATAATATTTAAATTTTAAAACTCAATAGAACTTTGTATAATTATATAGTCTCACCATTAACCAAATTTGAGTATATTTTAGTTCCATCAGAAGACAACCAATTTGTTACGGAAACATACTCTCTCACCAAACTCGGAATATGACATCGCAGTATCTGTTTTAAGATATTATGTTTAAATAGATATTGTCCGTTCAATTTCGAGATTTTTTTACAGTAAACTCCATTATACTCACACCAGTGTTTCCTTTAATAACAAAATCGTCATATACTTGCACTTCGTATGACTGTTTCACACCTAAAATTAAAAGAGCATTGATATAGCTATAAGTTTTTAATGAGAAAATATTTTAGATGTATATAATCAAAGATAATTTATAAATTTTAAAATTGCTATATGTGTGTGGTTGTGGCGAATTAGTTGGGAAATACGCATAAAAAGGTTTGAAAATCGTTTTGATGATCACTTTAAAAGATTGTTACGAAAAATGTAAACTTTATGTGAACTGTTTATCGCATTTATTTATCGAAGCAGAACAAACTTAAGAGAAATAAAAAGAATATAAGTGTCTCATCACACGTCAATTTTATAGCATTTCAACGGTAAAGCTAACGATTAAGGTTTGGTGACAGTTATTGTATAAAAAGAAATACTTGAACGAATGTTGTATACATTAGAGCGAAGCAGTTAGTCGTTATTGATTGAATTTTTTAAGTGCGATATACAGTACTGTAACTTTGCAGTTCAAACACATAATTCAATAAAAACAATACAAATAAAAAAGTGAAACAACGGCGGAATAAATGCTAAGAAAATAGAGTTACAATAATAGATCGTAACGAACATCCGTTTTGATCTCTAATCCTTCACAGAATCGAAATCCAAATCTCTAAATCCGAACATATATTTTAGGTTTTAATGATATTAGATTTACTATAAAAATTGTATTAATTAATGAACAATATTTTATTTAATTTTTGTTTATTTGCTTCATTTGTCGTGAAATGCAGATTAAAATTGTCATGAAATGTTTACCACTAAGTCGTGCACACAAATAAACAATTTTATAATTTATAAGCTTAACGTCAACTTCTTCTGTGAATGTTAGCGAAAACTATTGCTGAAATTAGTATATTTAGGATAAAATCTGACGGGATTTTTAGTAATATATATATAAAAACACAGTTCCGAAAATAGGCAGCAATAATTTAAGATCAAACAGATTTATAATGTTTTTTAATAAATAAAAACTATTTAATGAGAATAATTTTAACTGACTTTCTCATATATTAGATCCTGGCGAAAGCCTAAACTACTCCCCCATGAAAACCAACGGATTTAAACGACAATTTTTTGACATTTTGATAAAAATTTAAGGGGGTCCCAAAAACTCATCGGATTTGATGGACAATTTTTTTACAATATGACAAAAATTTTTTAAAATTTTGAAATTTTTTTGTCCTTGAAATCTCAAAATTTTGAGTAGGGGGAATCGACTTTTTAAATTTTAGGGGAGGGGGTATACGGGGGTTAGACCCCCTTGGGAAACCCTGCACTACAGTATGTGTG
>JAQGAW010002794.1:0-14145 GCA_034698025.1 Phthiracarus crinitus | reverse complement strand
TCTATTTTTATCAAAATTTCTGAATATATCTTTTATTAAAAAACTTAAACATTTTTTAAAATGCTGTTATTAATACTTTTCTTGGTTATTAAAAAATTAGAGAGAGGAAACACCTAAAGTTTTCAGATACTATAGGGCAAGTAAATTGTTTTTAGTTATATTTTCTTTGTTTTTAGTAATTTCAATAATTATAAAGATTAAACTTATGATGTAAATTTGTATTTCAAACTTTTTTTAACCAAAAAAATCATTCTAAAATGTAAAGATTTTTACGCTTAAAAAAGATTTTTACGGACTATACGTATAAAAATCTGTAAAATTACATCTCGTAATTTTACGTCATTATGCTACTCCCATCCTTAGTTTGAAGTCTATTAGCTTGTGTTCAACATAAATTTAGGCTCAGACTCTTGTGCTCCGAAACGGCTCAATTTTTATTGGTAGTGATTACTGTATATGAAAGAATGGGTTTTAACAATTAATTCTAGTCTCCCTGGCAACTCTGGGAAAATTCGTTAAAAATGTGAAAAACGATTCTAATGTTTGAAAAAAACTGTATGTTTTGTCAAATTTAAGGTAATGGTGACAGTTGTTGAATAATTACCCGTTTATATTAATTAGCATTAATTTAATGAAAAATTGAGTAATTTCTGGGAAAATTTAATTATATTATGCTTGTTTCGACAATTATGTATTTGTTTGTGATAATTGGTGGAAAACTTGCAATTTAAGCATTATATATTCAATACATTTCGATTTCAATTTTAATGTTTACTACTCTATTTTAAAAATCCTTTAATACAAAATTTTTAAGTTACAGTGAGATTTGAAAAATAATTATAAACTAAATTAAACATAAATGATTTTAACTTAAAAGATTAAAATTAATATTCAGTAAATTATTAATTTTCAAAACAAGTAAGGTTAAGTAGAGTCGAGTATGGTTGATTGGAGTCGAATGTGGTTGAGAGGGGTCGAGAAAAGTTGAGTGGAGTGAGGTAAGAATTACTGGGTTCGAGTTAGGTTTACTGGGCTTGGGTTAGGTTCATTAAGCTGGAGTGAGGATGAATATGCTCGAGTGAGGTTAACTGAGATCGAGTTGGGTTGATTGAGCTGGAGTTAGGTTGAGTAGGCACGATTGAGGTTGAATAGGCTCGAGTTAGGTTGAGAGAGCTGGAGTGAGGTTGAGTAGGCTCGAGTTGGGTTGATTGAGTTGGAGTAGGTTTGAGTGATGTAGGTGGCTTGAGTGGGGTTGAGTCGGTTCGTAACTGTTTCGAGTTGGGTCGAGTAGGTTAATAAGTGTTTAAGTGGGGTAAAGTAGGTTCGGATGTTCTTGAGTGTAGTCTTTTTAGAACGTAGTAGTTTTATGTTGATTAATAATTTTATATCAAACAAGCATTGTTGTACTTCATTTTAAAATTGCAATAAAACGGTAAAAATAGCATTCATACAACCATATAATTATTTTTTAAGGTTTTTTTCTTTGAAACAAATTAATTAACTAAGTTATAATACAATGTTACAGCCAATTACTGGCAGATTACACAAACTCATTATTATTCACATTTCTATCTTTTTTCAATTGTTAATCAAATATTGAAAATAGTAAGAAATAAATAAGAATTCAATCAAAGATTAAAGTTTAAGTTTTCAATTTTTTTATATTACTATGATTTTTATTAATAATTATTATATATTTAAACTAACAATTAATATCTGCATAAAAAAAGTTCTAATATTTTGAAGACATTTCGACTAATTTCATGAATAATAAGACAGTAAGAGATATAATCTATAAAATAAATGATAAATAATAATAAAATATTAGATTCTATTTAATTATATAATAAATTATAAAATACTTCATAAAATCGAAAATAGTTAATAATGAATAGTTTCCAGCAGTAAAATCCAACTCTTTTTTTACTCAATCTTTCCATGAATACTGATAACTATTGGGTATTCAATTATATAAAATATTAATTAAAATATATATATTTAAAAATTATTCTTTAATTCGCATTATTGTGATAATTCTTTTTTCAAAAATACTTGTATTTAATTTCAAAACCAGTAAATATGACTTTCCAATTTCGTGAGCCAATGACGAAGCGGTATTCATAAAACTTATTAATATAAAACTGTACAAAACTGCTCCGTATATGAATATGAATCGAATGGTCGCAGTCATGTTACCAAACAAAACACTATATAACAGCAAACTAATTATAGCAGAGATTAAGAAATAAAACCAAAACGCAAACTTTGCCCAATAGTTGTCATTATAATCATTGATTTCCATATATATTTCGTGCAATGAAATAATAAGTGATTGTATACTATCTTTGCTTAAAATTCTCGACTGTTTAATGTATTTTTCTATTTTGTTATTAATTTCAATGACTTTAATTTTCAAATAAAAACAAATCAAATAAAAGTATATTATTTGCAAAATAATAAAATTTATATAACAAGACGTGCCATAAGAAAATAGTAAACTCCATGGAATTGCGTAAACAATTATCTGAATTAACGTACAATTCAGTGCCAATTGAACCAAATGTCCACTAAACAACACAAATAATAAAAAGTAATTTGCATTTAAATAACTAAATTTAAATAGAAATCTCGATTTATTAATTAGTTCTTGAATAGTATTTTGATTTTTAATTCCAATAGACTGTGGTGTTCTAAATCCAGCCATCATTTTAAACACTTTCATATATGACGGATAAATATCATGTTTGAAATTCCAGTAATGTATCGCTTGTGTAATGATTGCCATTAAATAAACTAATAAAAGACACACATTATTTTGAAAGTGAATGTTTATAAAGTATGCAAAATCTCCAATTTTAATGAAAAATTCTTTATTCTCAATTTTACATAACAGAGAAGAGAATGATCGAACACTAATAATTATCACACTTATTAGTGTTAGAATAGGATTAAAATATAATCGACTTCGTTTAGCATTTCCAATCATAAACTGCCACAATCCTATCTCATAGAAGTGATTGCCAGCATATTCTATGATCACATGCTTTGGCAATGGTTTACTGATGTCAATTTTATCAATTTTCGTTATATGGTTTTGCATATTTTTACACTGTCCGTTTATTTTCACTGACATTCAAGATTATTTTTCAGTAGTATTTAATATAACTTAATTGAAAATAAAAACCCTTGAAAATTGATTATTTATTTTAAAGACAGGACTTTTAATTTTAAAATTTATTCGTGACGATTAAACTATGCATTCATTCTTTATGATCAAATTTTTCAGATATTTTGCTCTAATAGATGTTTTCTAACATTTATATAATCAATCAATATATCTAATTTATTATCTTCTCATTTTCTATTTGAATATAATATTTTTATTTTAGTTATTATAGTTTAAACTTAATATTATTGATGTCTTATAAAATATTAAAGGTGAAAGAAATGGTTTGTATATTTATATATTGATCTATTTGTTAAGAAAAAGTACGTCAAAGTGAATAAATTATTGTTATGAAACAAATTCAGCTATTTTTTACTATTGTAAATAAAATAATTGAATGAATACATGCTAATTATTATAAACTAATCATTATTATGCAATAAAACATTATATTTTTAAACGGAACATAAAATTTTCCACTTAATATCTTAAATAAAGTTTTATTTTAAGCAAAATATTGGAAAAGAATTAAATAGTTTATATTTTATTAGTTTTTATGTTTATTATATTTTAAGTCATTCTTTATTAGACATGGAAAAATTATCGGGACGGGACAGGACAGGATCGGGATTGACAAAAATTATACGGGATTTTTCGGGACGGGATTGTCACTTAAAAATATGAGGACGGGACAAGATTCTAAATTTTGTTCACAAATCCCGAAAATCTCTAATTGAACAAATTAATGTGTCAAATACCTTTAATATACAACTTATTTTATTAATTTTCAATTTTTAAGCATTTTATAAACATGAAATGTATTTATTGAAATCTTTCAGTTTATTTGAGCAAAAAGTTGATAAAATTTATTTGTTATTTAAAATTAATACATTGCAATTAATAAACACAAAATGTTTTCGGGACAGGACAGGACGGGACAATAAATTATCTTAAGCAGGACGGGACGGGACAGGACTCAAAAATTCAATTAGCAGGACAGGACGGGACTGTCATTTTCAAACTTTTTCCACCTCTACTCTATAGCTCGCAGATTCAATCGAAACGCGCACACATATGCACACACACTCCAAGCTGTTTATCTTCTTTCACGCTTCACAAAGAATTCAAAGTATGCAGCGCTTATTAGAAGAGTTATTCTGTGTTTTCGTTTTTGTTCTGTAGTGAAGAAAATATATAAACTTAGCACTTATATATTTCATTTAATTCTTTGCGCTGAGAAATAATATATGCTCGGTTTATAGAGAAAAAAAGGAAATTTTATCGCAAAGTCATAGTAATTAAGGATTTATTTTTTGTTTCTTCGCATTAAAAACACCAATTAGTCGGTCCTTTAATTATGAAATAACATCAACTGAACACTGAGCACTATTCTGAAAAAAATAGAAATAGAAAATGATAAATAGTGCTTACAAACTCACTGTAGTGCTCAGACATTACTGGTGATGATGTTGTGATGTTACGCAGCATCACATTCGCTGCCAAATTTAACTTTTGCCCAATATTTCTATATTACTGAGCTTTTGGTATTCGGTCACCAGAAAAACATGCTTTTATATGTTATTTTATTTTTTTGAGTGTAATAATTATTAATTTTATAATTACTACTAAAATGCGTGCAAAAGTTTACCTTTTATTTGACAATAATTAATTCTTATTTTTGCTTTCAGTTAATTGAATCATAATCACACAAATATTCAATTTTAGACAAAGTGGAATTTTTTTAGTAAATGAAATTATTATAATTGCTATCAATGAAAGAAAATTTAATAATCTCATGGAATTTATTGCGTTAAAATTATGCCAACTTTTATGAGTAATTGATTATTAAATAAACTATTCAGCGGAGTATGAAATTTAATTCATTTTAAAACCAATACCGTATAATTAAATAAAATAAGTTGATGTGATATTTGTATAGTACAGTATAATTGTTAAATAGATATGCGTTTGTTGTTCAACTCTCATCACTCGACGGATCAGTTTCAGTGCTCGAACGCGTTTCATTGTTTTGAAATGGAGAAGCATTGAGCGCTTCGAAAGTATAAGTGTTCACCAGTTGATATCCCGGCAAGACTGGAACCTGATTCGTATTCTGTACTGGATTCACGATAATAACACTACGAGGGTTTTGATTGGCCACTGGAAGCGCTCGAGCGTTATCCAAATACGAATTAAATTTCGTTACATATTCGGCAATACGTCTCATAGCCATATCTTCAAACTTAGCAAATGCTCGATCGGGAGATGATTCTCGGTTTCGCTCATAATGTTCAGCCGCACTCAATACACCAATAGTAGTAAACAATTTCCCTAACATAGCGTTGCACGAAACGATTAATACCAATGCTATAAATGTTAACAGTAATATCTGCAATATTTCAATGAGAAATTTGAATTTTTAATCATTCAAAATATGACAGTTTAAAAACCGTGAAAATGTTACAAAATTTTTAAACAAAAACATACCTTCATTGTGGATGAATATTTGGAATACTGTTTAATGTTGATGAATATACCTTAACTGTTTAGCTTCTCAAGTGACAAAATTCAAATGATTCGCTTTCTAGATATATCAGCGCTACCTTTCAATCAGTAAATAGCATTTTTCTTAGAAAAGACACTTTCGCCTCAAACCTTTCCAGTTTAAAAAAAGATATTTTGGACAAAATACTGACCTAAAATAGTAGCCGCGATTAAGTTCAAGGTTTACGTGTAATACATTGAAATGGACTTTGCTATTCAATTAAGGTAATTGCCTGTACTAAACCCTAAAATTTAGGTCGGAAATTCGGACAAAAATTGTTGATTTTTGGGGAAATTTTCGGCAGTCTTCAGACATTTTCGGAAGTTTTTAAATAAAATTTAATTAATGTAAAAACAATTTTCATGCTTTTTGGATAAAAGTTTTTTTTCTGAAATACTTGTAATTTTTTTGGCCTTAAATCATTTTTTATAAATATAAATTTCGCAAAAATTCTTTAAATTATGATCTAAAACGTTCCCATTCGAAAATTATTCAATTTTATGCAACAATTTTTCACTAGAGTCTATTTTTTGGTGAAAATTCTAAAAATTCGGAAAATTTTTATTGTCATTTTTGGAGTTTTCGGAAACTTAAAGTGGTTTAAATTTGTCTGTAATTATATGTAATCCTTATATTTTAAATTTCGAAGTTTTAGTTAACTTTTTGATTCACTTAGTTTTTACGTCAAACTGAGTGACTATTGTTGATACACATCAGTTTGCGGCATCCGTTACAAAAGCGTTACCGTCAACGAAAACAAGCTAACAATTTATATGTTTTTTTGTATTTTTATTCTCTAGTTTTTTTTACTTTTTTTTAACCGAAACGATATCTTTTCAACGAAAGCCGTATATTTTTATTTTTATTACTGTTTCACTTGCGTTAAGCAAACGTTAACTTGTCATTGAGATAACCAGTATTTCAATCGAGAAATTTTTGAATATTTTTAAAAGTTTGTTTGCATTAATTAATTTTATACATTAATTTTGGCATATTATTCAATTTAAAAGTAAAATACTTTCTAATTTTATTCTTAGATTTCACAATATTTCTGAAATATATAAATTAAGAAAATATTTCACTATTTATAGATTGTTTTATTTTTTGGTTTTAAACAATTATAATGCAATATTCATGAAATTATTTCAAATTTCTGTTAAAATTTTATATAAATTATTTTTTTTAGTTTTGTTTATTTTATTTAAACTGAGTGTGAATAGGAATTGTGAATAACTTACATAATATCAAAAATCAATTACAAAAAAATAGTGTTTGTATTATATCCGACAATTCATATAAAATAATTTAACAATCGTTTATTTTCATTTTGATTAACATTCAATAAAATTGAAATAAAGTTATTTACAAACAAATGGAAAACTTATGGAAGTTCAGGGTATAGTTTATTACTTCTGGGTTTATCATAAATAGGTTCTATTGTGCTAATATTTTTACTGAAAACAGTGGGCACAACGCTGAATCGATTTGGAGGAATATCATATAACGGCTCATTATGCTCATTATATTTAAAGTTATAAATAGAGTCGCCGTCATCTAAATAAGAGAGATCAGTGACGCAACTGTTTGTCGCGATTACCGGTTGTTTACTCGTTGGCGACGGACATTGTCTAACGTTTGGATCCTTGTATTCTTTGCGATTTTGCCGTTTTTTCACATAGATTAACATTATTATGCCGATAATGATTATAATAAAAGCGGTAATGCCGGCGATTATGTAAAATGGTAGCAGTTGTAAAAAGTTGGCGGACTTTTTATCGGATGAAAAAAATCGATAATTATTAATAACGCTATCGATGTCGCAAATCGAAAATTCACTTGTATCCCAATCGCCGGACGGAAGACAGTATAGAGTTTTGCTACCTTTTATTTTCAAATAAAGAGTTTACTCAAATAATTAAATTTAATTGGTATTCAAAATCAATTTACCGATTGCTTTGAAATATTTTTCCTTGCATTTGTAGACAATATATGTGCCATTAATCGCGTACCAATCGGTAGCATTATATTTGTACGCATATTCAACGCTTTCGATTAACGTATTCTTCATTTGTTCGATCGCTATTGTTTTACTGCAACTCTTATTCGGCACGCATTGCGGATACGATCCGTGCCACTGACCATCTGACGAACATTTCAATTGTGTGGTAGTTATTGAGCTCGAATTCGTAAACAATGGTTCGGCACACGATAATTGGTATAACTGTTGGTCGTTTATGACCACCGCATTCACCGATACAGGCATTTCAGGCGAACCACAAGCCGCGTCTTTTATGCTTCCGTAGATATTTCCGATCGCGAGTCGAGTCAAGTCTAACATTAACGGGGTTCGAGTTGTTGTATGAACAATGATGCTTTTAGATTGTTTTGAGGCTAATTATAAATTATATTTAAATTCGTTAAGATTCAGTTAACAGTTTCAGACTCGCAATATAAAAGTAATATTTTGGAAGAAAGCTATTTTTTAAATGCAAGAATATTATTATTAATTCATGTTTTAAAATTTAACTTCATTTCACTGCGGACAAGGAATAATCTTTTTCTCGAATCATCAGTTAAGGTACATTTCATTTAAAACTCAACCTTATTTGGGACCACTGAGAGAATCTTAATTTTCTTAATTCATTATAATTTTAGCGTTCAGAGTGTATCCTAATGCGTAATAATTTATTTCCATTTGAACAACTCTGATCTATTTTCAAGCAGTAAAAAGCAATTATTACGTGACTCACTATCGTTGGCGTAACAACTAAAATAGTAGTGATATTTATGGCTATTCGTAATCCATTTATTAGTCCACGTATATCTGTATTTTTTCTGCGCATCCGATACGCATAACTTGCCATCCACTGTCGCAGTGACAACAGGCACTTCTTTGCTGAGCGCTGTAAGCTCTGCCACACTATTCGACACAACCGCGAAGTCAACTCTAACGAACGAAAAGTGTGACCAGTCTTGCAGATGCAAATGCCATTTATAACACGTGGCATTGTATGCTCTGATCGGTGCTTTGTCGTAACGTTCCGATGTAAATGAATTTGGAAAGCGATCATTATTTTTTTCGAGTGTAATGCCGTTGAACTCTGCAATTACGTTGTTTGAGACACATTCTGTGACCGCTATCTTAGTCACTTCATTGGTAACGCCGTAACCGCATCGCGCTTGTGGTCCAATCCACTTCCCATTATGACATTTGCGTATTCTTTTATAGCTTAGAAAGTCTACGCACTGATACGTGATAGTGTCTCCTTCGGTGAATGTAACCCTATTTTCAATGTTGTGATGCGCTGATATCGGTTCGCCTGGATATCCGCAAATTCCTAATCAAGCGTTGAACGAAAATTAGCGTTTTATTATAAATTCTTGCACCAAATGTTATCTGTGTTTTTTACCTGAAACTTTAAGCTTAGGCGTGGAATCAACAAATTTTATCAGCGCTACGTATTTGATTATAGCGATAATTACCAGTTTAGTAAACATATTTTCTATGTGATGTTACTTTTGTGTAACGCGTATATTAACTGTTTTTAATTCTTATTTTAAATTATGCATTGGTTTACAAGTTCAACATATAACATTCTCAGACAGACATTTCATCGCACCGTTTCCTTCCGTTTTATATTTTCAAATGTTATCAATAGAGATCCAAAATGATAGCATTTGCTACTTTTTTATTTCACCAGTTAGACGGATACAAATGAAATATAAACTCGAATCACTTAATATGGAGTCGTTTTAACTCCGTTTATAAATGCTATTTTTAATGATAACCGCTATATCACTATTTTGCTATATTATTTGCTATTTTTTCATAAAATTGTCGTTTAAATCTAATAAGTTTTACGAACCCCTTATTATTTTAATTAAAAAAATCTTTATAATATTGAAATTTTTTTTGTAAAAAGTCAAAAAAGTATCTTTTTGTAATTAGAGTTCCTTTAGATATATCTAGTCTATGTTTTAAAGAGAAATTATTAACCAAAAAAATCAATTTTAAAAAATTTTGACAATAGTTCCATCAAAATGGTAATTTAAATAAAAAAACAAGAAAGAGTATGAAAAAAGTAAAAGAAAAGAAAAATTTAAATTTATTGAAAAGTAAAAGTAAAATGCAAGTAAAATTAAAAATGAAACAAAAAGTAAAATAAAAATACAAGTAAAATGGAAAAAGAAATAAAAAGAAAAAGTAAAATACAAGTAAAATAAAACCTTAGAAGTAAAAGTAAAATACAAATTATTTTTTAAAGAAAGTCAGTCTTTGCATATGAAAAATAGCAACAATTAAGCACTCAAAGTATTTTTAATGATGCGTAAATGATTTTAAGACTATATTTTTTGTTAATTATTATTAGAGAGAACATTCACAAAATATTTTAAACAGGAAGTAAAAGAAAAAGTAAAAGATAAAGTAAAAGTAAAAGAAAAGTAAAATTAAAATATTTAAAGAAAGAAAAAGTAAAAGAAAAGTAAAATTAAAAATTGGAAGTTAAACAACACTAAACCCTAGGGGAGGGCCACCCACTCCAAACCCACCATTTTTCCTAGGCTTATTGAGCTGGACCTAATGATATAGGTGTTGAGGGGGTGGGGCTCCCATGGGAGGAGCCTATAAAGGGACAGACAGAACCACAAACAAATTATGAGATTTATATATATGATGAAACTAGATTTTGATAATATTTAATTAAAATAGTTTTCATTAATAAAAGTTAAATGTCAGATAAAAAATTCGATGCTTTAACCGCAAATTGTTTTATTAGATCTGATAGATATAAGTATATATAGTATTGTAAGAAAGAAAATAAATGTAGAGAAAGTGAACAAATTACTTCAAAGGCTTCTTTAATCTCTCAAACAATATTTTTTGTGGAGAGTTTTAAGATAACATAGTTATTAGTTTAGTATAGAATATGAGGTTATATATAGTTAGCGAATATGTTTAAGTATTACTATGGAATTCTACGTTAACATTACGGATATAAATAAATATATATACAGAACCCAATTAGAATCAATTTTGTTCAGTCGATGCTGTACTGTTTATCAAAATTAAAGTTTCTGGCGGTGCGGTTAAACCGAGGATTGAACAGTGGTTTTTTTAGCGGTACGGTAACGGTTCGTATTTATAAGATTTTAGCGATTTCGGCGATTAAAATTTTAAATAAAACAACGATTAAACCTCGAAACCGCCAATAAGTTTTTTATAAGATATTTCTAAACGACATTTTTATAATTGTTACTAAAAATGATAAATAATTATTGAAAAGCATTATATTTATACATTTTATTAAAAAATACATATATTTAATACTAAATAAACAACTATTAAATTATTTGATGTAATTAATCAACTATCGAAGCATAGTTAAATTATTTATTAACTTTTAAAATCTTACTAAATTACCTATAATTTGCTAAACATTAATAAAATTGACAATTTCCATACTGTTGACTTCAGGTGTTATTCGACAAAATATTAACTAGATCTTCCATCTGTACGGTTAAACCGCTATTTAAACCGAACATTAGCTCAAGCGATAATGTATCGGTAAATCACGATAATTGTTTGTCCATGTTAATCGTTTTGCTTAAAAAAGCATCATCTGTTTATTATGAAACGAATAAAGCATACAAATATTTAAATATTATCATATTAAATAAAAACTTTTTCATTAATACACATTCTATTATAAAGGTATGATTTTATGATTTTTTAGAATTAGGTACTAAACATTGGGTGAGTTCAAAGTTTATGTTATTCTAAAAGTAAAGACTGACAAACAGGCAAAAGTACAAATAATTTTTAAGCATAAATAAATACCAAAATAATTATTTTAAACATAAATTACGTCAAAAATTCAATTTAAAGTAACGTAATGCAAAATATTTTTTGTGGCGAACTTTATGAAATATAAATTATTTATCGTTATTTATGGAATTAATTTAAGTATTTTTAAATATAAATTACGCAACAAAAAATATTTTCCAATACAATACTTTAAATTGAATTTTTATCGTATTTATAAAAATTTATATTTAAAATAATTATTTTGATATTTATTTATGCATAAAAAATTATTTTGATTATGTTTAATTAATTATTCTGCAATTTAATTATTTTTTTATATTCTGGCCAAATCCCACAAAGTTGTATAGTACTACTTACTTTTTATTTAAACCAAATTAAGTCTAGACTTTATGTTTTTGCCAACTTTGTTAGCTTATTGGCCGTATCTCTTATAGAGTCTTTGGAGTTTCAGATATAAGCATAGTTACTATCATTTAAAATTAATAGAAGTTCCCTTTTTTATAGTTCAGTTTAGTAGAGTTCAGGTAAATCTTTAGTTTTGTAATCATTAAGAGTAATCATTATGAAATAAAATAAGTTTCAGTGTATTTATTGTAAAATAGATGCTATCTCTTATCGAACGAATTGGTTTAAAAATAGTTGGATTTTATTGCGGACAGTTATTTATCATTAATTATTTTCGATTTTATCAGGTAAAATGCCATATAGTTTTCATGTAACAAATTCTATAATAATCTTTATTATTCTACAGATAATCAGTTTAATTGCGTTATACTTTATTAAATCATTCAATTATCAAACGAAAATATTAGAATATGATCAATAAGTTATTTATTACTAAATGGGTTCATAAGAATAAGGATATATCATTCAAAATTTTATATTGTTCAAAAGGTTACGTTGATTTTATGTAAAATTAAAAATTTATAAATGTACAAATAACATGATAATGGAGTATATCTGTTATGTTAATGTTTTGAATTACGTGAAAAAAATGATCATACTTTGCTGTTTTTAATTTATTCTATTTTTTGGATTTGTTTACTAATTTTATGACATGCTCTTTAATGATAAACTAAATGCTAAACGATTTTTCATATTTTTCAAAATAAAAATAAATTTTTTTTAAATTTGCGTTATAAATAAAAATAAAAAAATTCATGATTTTATTACATCACACTCCTTATATTCTTCAATGAGTGTTTATTCAACTAATTATTATATTTATTTGCTGATAATATATATTATATATTAGTTGTTCGTTAAATGAATAAATTATGCTTTTATTTTTTGTAATAAATTTATTGTTAATTTTTAAATATTTTTCTGATTATTCGTGTTTTGGTCAATAAAGTTAAATGATCTTATCTTCAAATGAGTCAAATGTTTGCAATTTTTCAAAAATTCAAAACTTCACAATAACTAAAAAATAATTTTTCGATGGACTTAAAGTAAGTATCAAATTCATTATTTATAGGTAATGGCAAATAAGTGATCTTTAATACTTTTAAACGCAAACATTTCAATCTAATCTGTTTTAATAACTCAAAACAGTTGTCTTCTTCATAATTTAAAAAATCACAGCAAAGATTTGAAAATCTCGCTAAATATCTGCTTGGGTTAAAACTTAATTCAAAATTAATCCAAACATCAAATGACTTCAACTTAAGATTAAATTGATCGGCAAGTCTTATGAAACTTTCATCTATCGTATAACCAATGATTTTATTGATATTCGAACCGAAAGCCAAATATTTTGGATCGAAATAGCTTTCAATATGAATTCAAAGATGTAATACTTTTCAGATTATGACATAACAATACTATAGTTAACACCATATGATCATCAAATTCGCAATAATATGTAAACGATTCTAAATGTTTTAATCTGTTTTTAACAAAACATTTCCAACATTCGAGTGAAATATTGCTTTTGTAATGGATTGTCAAATATTTTAAATGTTGCCATTTATTACTAATTATTTTAATAATTTCTTTGCAATCAAATTTGCAATCAAAAATTAGTTGATTAATATTCTTACACATATGGATCACATATTTTACTATATTGTGAGAAACAGGTCGAGACCCGTGCAATTTTTGTTAATTAAAACTTATTTATTCAAATCATTAAAGTTTAATATTTTAGTATCTGTTAATGATTTAAATATATTTTTGTTATAACTTTTATTCTTTACATATCAAAGAGTGATTTACAAGAGCGGCACAGCCAACACCTTACATTAGTTTTATATTATTCATTAATAGAGTTGATCATACAGTAGGTGTAGAGATAAATCATATTAAAGGCATTTTAATGATTTTGTTTGTTATTATTTAAAAATATGTATAAAGCATAAACAATTAATGTGAGACAATATTAGAAGACAGTATAGTCAATAATGCTATTCTTCACAATATTAATACGTTTTGCAATTAAATATATTCTTTTTTGTTTGCAATCTTTGAATTTTGATTATCTTTCCAAAGATCGTAATATTTCTGATCAGTTAAATAAAGTTTATATTTTTTTATTGAATATATTAGTATTGAATTGTTTGTTAACGCATTGCAATGCAAAACAATCACTAATCGGTAAATATTGTA
>JAQGAW010002793.1:0-14150 GCA_034698025.1 Phthiracarus crinitus | reverse complement strand
TCTCTCTCTCTCTCTCCTCTCGTTTTCTTTCATGCTCTCTAATTCTAACCGGAATTAACAGTTAAATAACGGCGAATTGAGGATTTGAGGTCATTCAGAGACTTACTAGACTTCAACATAATATCTCAATTGAAACGAAATGTTTACCAATTGGTGCTATCATTTATACACCAATTTATTATGCCTATTGGCTATAAACCTAATTTCACTTTCACTCATTATTATAGCAGTATTACTGAATAATTACCACAAAAATTATTTGTTAAGCCATCATTTTAACAATGTTTAAGTGGCCATTTGTTTGCAGTAATTTTGTGTTCGTGTTTAATGGTTATAATACAATTTTGTAGAAAAGCAATTTTTTAAATTTGATTGCACATAATAATTGAAAATTAACCTATGCATGTTTTGTTTGCAAAATTTAAATAAGTCAACGAGAAAATTTTGTTTATAAGGTGTAAAATATATACAGTATAATAATGGTTAAAAATGCTATACTTATAAACATAGTTACACAAGGTTGCAAGCTATAGGGGGTTCAGATTCAGGAAATCTCGATTTTTAGATGGGGGTTGAAAACTCATCAAATTTGAACATTGATTTTTTTGGCCTTCGGTCCTAAATTTTTTTCAAATTTTTTTCGTGACAAAATCCTAAACCACCCCCTCGAAAAACTTGACGAATTTAAACGATAATTTTTTGAAATTTGACTAAAAAATTTTTAAATTTTAATTTTTTCTATTCCTTGAATTTCCCAAATTTTGGGTGGGAGTGGTCATATTTTCCAAATTTCCAGGAGGGGTTAATCCTGGGCTAGCACCCCCTTGTGTAAATTATAAAAATAATATACTCTACTTTTAATGATATTTTATTTTAATTTAAAATTGACATTGTTAAATAATTTAACAATATATAAATATAAGCAATCAACAATTGTACAGTATTGGACTTTTTTAAGCTTCGCGGCTTAAAAATTTAAATCAGTTTATGTAATTTCAAGATCTAATTTTATTATAATTCAATATTTATTAAAACTGTTTTACGTATACTACATTTGCAACCCGAGACAACCCTTCAAGATTAAGATTCAACGCAGACTTGTTAACCTACCTGTTCACCTAACTCTTTAATTAGCTAATCATCGGAGTTTTATTGCTTTATTTAGAGTTTCTCGTTACATTTATTTTTATTATTGGAACATTTGGGTTTTAATATATACATGTAGTATGTTTATGTTTTGATGGCATAAAGTTCATGAACTTTGCCTAAACTTTTTATGCAATAAAATTAAAATTTATATTAAATTATAAAATAGCTTTAATAAGTAGAAATTCTCTATAATGAGTTTCTCAGTAAAGTTAGAATCGTAACTTTACAGTATAATTAATTAATATGTCTATCATATCCTTTCTTTATTGAATAAAAAGTTGATTAATAGGATTTTGGGTCAATTTTGAACTTTATAACAACTTTTATTACTGTCTAATTTGATAATCTTTTTTATTAAGAAGTTTAAAATCTTTTAAATAAATTTAATATTATAAATTTTAATAAAACAAGAACGACACATACACTGAGAGCTGACTTTCTAATAAATTAGTTTATGCTTATATAAGTCTTTAAGACAATATTGGACAAGCTATCAAACCTTTAATCAAAATAAAGAATAGTTAAAATCCCACAATTATTATAAAGACTGTGGACATGACGACAGACAGACGGACGGACAGACGTGGTCAAATCCATAAGCTGGACTTCTTTTCAAGAAAGTCAGCTAAAAAATTAATTGAACAAAATATCACTCAAATTGGTAAAGGATGATGTCAACTCATTTCAGATAGTTTAAGCTGAGACGGATCACTAAATTATAAATTAGTTAACCTGTAACCTCTTTCTTTGATCTGCGAAATGCATTAAATACCACTAGAAAATTATAAACATAAGCGTCTACAATCCTCATATATATTACTAATTAAATTATGGTAAATCAACGCCTAAAGCTTACTGCTGTCCAATTGCTCAAGTTTTCAGACCCGAGCCAGACTTAGCATGAAAGATGAAATTAGTTATGGCCCGAAACTGTTTATATCGGCACGATAAAAGTTTTGGGACAAAACATATATTATATTTAATAAAACTTAAATTATTTAAAATCTTATAATAGAAGTCATTATTATATGCTGAGTTACCGTAGTTTTATTTGGAGACATTATAAAATCATTTAATGCACATAAAATATACTATTGAAAAATTTTATTTATAACTTAAATTAAAGCCTTAAGTGTCGGGAGGCTGCTATGCCTACAAATCGGGTGCATGTCTACTATAAAGTATAACTCTATTGCATTCTGCTACATACCATATATAACAAAGTTTCTATCAGGACCCCGATTTTTGGACCCTTGGCCGGCACCCGATAACTTGTCGGGCTTAGATCGGGCTTTAATTTTTCCTATATTAGAAAGTCTAATATATAACTCTAAAGCTAACTATTGTAAGTTATTAACCGCAATTTTTCCTCTGGTTATCTTGTATTAAAAAATTATTATTATAATGAACTGCAGGCTTCTCTGCTATTCGTTTATATTGTAAATTTACAAATTTGTTTAAGAAATTTTATATTAATCGCAACAAATAATAGATTGAATCCAAAAGTAAATTAAGCACGTACGTGTTTCTCGATATTTTTATTAATGATAATAAGATAATAAGATATTTGCAACATTTTGAACCATACTTTTATAAAAATTTATGCAAACTTTATTTTTCCCATTCACTCAACATTTGGTTGTTATATGAATATTAAGATATTATATGAATATATTGAGATTTGTAGAAACTCGAGTATTTCTTCCGCATTTGGTTTATCACATGTTTTCAAACAGTGCTTTCACACACCAGTTATAATTAATTATATCTAATCTGTTAAAATTATAAGTTACTCAATGAGCATAATAATAAAAGTCGTTACTTAACAGCATTTAAATATTTTTATTTATGCATTTCCTATAATTAGTGTGCAATGCGCTCGATATTATTTTTCCGTAAAAACGTGAAAATTAATATAAACTAGAGATTGAAAGCTTTCTATTCTTATTTACTCATTCGCAAACTTTTTATGACTGTTCTGCAATTGTTCCAATTGTGTCAAGTTTGTGGTAAAACTCTGAATTATTCCATTTATTACAGTTTTTAATTAATTCTTTATTCTTCAAAGGGTTTTTTAATTACCGTTACCCTAACGAACATCTCGTTCTGCTTTACTATCCCTACTCGCGCTGTATTTCTTTAAACCTCTAGTTTAAACAGTCTAATTTTTTTTGACAATTGGCTTTAAAAGTAAAGAAAAAATATGGGAAAAAATTCACACTAGAATTAATAAAAACAAAACATTTAATAGACAACTGCTAGAATTAATTATTACGCATAAATTATCTGCTTTATTGTTTTATTGTTTATGCTAAGTTATTATGCAAGCAATTTAGCGAAAACTGCATTGCAATTCAATAAAGGTTTATTAGAATTTGTTATTATAGATTTAATCGCTTCTAAACGCTAATAACTCAATGTTTTCTTAATGATTATTAATTATCATTTCACGTTTTATCATATACAGTGTGTCAACAAGGTTTACCTTTTTATTTGCATTAAATTAGTAAATATTTGATCCATTAGACTGTTAATAAGGTTTATAATGGGTTCAAATTTGTCTGTTTAGAGGTCTAGTAAATAAAGTAAAGATAGAAATTGCAACTCCATTGGAATGGGATTAGAGTTGTGAAAATAGCCTTAAAATTATTGGAGTTGGAGTAAATTTTTCAAATTTAATTGGGAATAGAGTGGAGTTTTAATGTTAGTGGTTAGAGTCATCAATATATTTTTATTGGAGTTGGTGTGGAGTTTGTTGAAGAAGTTTGTTGTGGAATGGAAATTTTATTTTCAATTTAAATTTTTTCCATAAAATATTTCACATTCATTGTGCAATTGTTTACATTAATAATATTTTACATTTATAATAATACCCAATCAAAAAAAATAGTTTTTAAGCTGGAATTGAGTTGGATTAAGACTGTTGTGGAGTTAAGTGGAATTGGAGTTTAAAACTAAATTTTGAGTGGAGTTGGTTGGAGCAAATATTTTTTTCAATTTCTATTTCTACTATAAAGTTAAAGGGGTTTAATTATATATGAAAATTTTCACATTGTTAATTACTAATTTTTAATCTTATTGATAAATTAGCTAGAAACTACTTTTTACGGAAAGAAGTCGAACTATTGAATTTGACCACATCCGTCCGTCAATTAGTAGCCTTATATTAATTAATAGATTTCAATATTTCTTATACTAATAGAGATTTAAAATCTTGCCTTAATTAGTTTAAAAACAGATATTTTTATAAAATAATTTTGCATTAACATACTAGGAAATCAGCCCTCTGTGAGTGTGTAGTTCTTGCTATTCTACTATATTTAAAAAAGAACGAAATTCACAATGTAATGCTGTTTTCGGTATTAGATCTGCGACCCGAACCGAACCTATGATAAACCCGTCGATTTTATCAGATGGATTATCTTGCCTTTAAACTTATTTAATAGAAAACTCAAATACGCGTTCAATCTATAAGCATATAATAGGTTTAGTTAAAACGTTTATTAAGATCAAAATTATTTTTTAAAATCAAAGTAAAACCTACTAATTTATAATAGTAAGTCATAACCAAAAAACAGTCAAACTTTGGAAAACAGCATAACTTCGATTTTCTATGAGAGAGTGAGCTAAAAAATTTCATCCCATTGCAAATCACAGTCTGATTTGGAACTGAAAAAACTTTTATGAACAGAAAGTATGAAAGTCTAATAAACTTTTAGATGATTCTAATCTAATAGATTAATTCTTTTTTCTAATATTTATTTAATTGTTACACCCTTTGAAAATTTGTTTTAAATCCGATGAGAAACACCCAATGAAGTTTGAGATACACTAATTTTATGCGATGTGAACACATAAACAAGAATCGAAAGGACATATAATTTGCATAAACCTAAACAATCTCAAACGATTAAGTGAATTACAAAATAACGTTAGAATCTGGTGTCAATATTCTTCAATAACTGTGCCTGCGGTCACTTTGTTTTCTTTATAAATATTTTTTTGCTCAGTTTTTATTAAACGTTTGCAGTTTATCTGTTGATACGCATTCTTAATTTAAATGCAACAATGTTAGAGTTAATAATTGTTTGATAGATTAATTCACAGATTTGATTGATTCAGTATCTTTTAATGTGTAGTTCGGGTTTCTAATTAGATTTAATAATAAAACACCCGAATAAGCCCATTTTCGTTCATTTTGTTACATTTTTTTTCATAAAAACATGTTTATAAAAACATATTTTATAAAATAAATAGTAAAAAGCAGGAATGGGACATTTAAAGTATGTCCGATTTTTCCTTATTTTACCCGATTTTGAGTTCATTGCCAGAAATTACCCGAATTTAAGTGAAAATATCAACTTGGGAAAAAAATTTTCATGAAAAAATTATAAAAATTACAGAAAGAAAAGTAGGCAAACAATTTATTTGTGGTATTTAATTAAATTATGTGACCCGAATTCATACCCGAATTTTGAACTTAAAGCACCCGATTACCCGACCCGATTTATAGCTTTTTTACCCGAATTATCCTATTCCTGATTATAACTACAGTATTATTGTTTTACTTTAGAGGCTTTCGTTATTCTGGGATACATTATAACTATTTATTGCTTTATGCAACTTATTTATATGTAAAACATATTTCTTGGTCCTTTTGCTTGCTTAACGAACTTGCCTTATATAGAAAAAATTTCAGAATTTTCTTCTGATAAATAATTTTCATATGTTTTTATGACTTGAATGTCTTGAATTTATATTTAATCTTAATATAGGAATCTCATAATTTGTCTGTCTATCAGTTTGTAGTTCCCTTTATAGGCTACTCCCCGGGGCCCACGCCCTGGACACGTATATCTATGGATTCAGCTTAAAAAGAAGGGATCAAATGGCAGAGTTGAGATGGAAAAAACTCAAAATTTGGCCGTTTGCATCTATACCATTGAATTCAACTTAATAAATTGAGTTGGAATGAGGGTGTCACTCGATAGGGGTGGCTTGTACCCTCTATGGGTTTATATGTAAATTTTTTTGTCGGAAACTCGTTGGGATTGGTTGGGGTTGGTTAGGGACGGTTAATATCAGGTGGGGTCGGGTATAGTTGGTAAGGTCTGGTAGTGTCAGCTTGGGGAGGGTGGAGTCGGCAAGGTTCAATTCTGGTCGGATGGGGTAGAGTGGGTTAGTTGTTGGATAAGATCCGCTGGAGCGGGTTAGGTCTTATTATTTACCGTTTTTTATTTATTATAATTTTTGGTTTTTATTTGAATTTGATACCATTTTCTCCCAAAGAATTCAAATATTTCTTTGACAGATCGCTCAGTAAATTCCATTGTTTTACTATTGTGTAAACATGAAAAGGTGATGCAAACGAAATACTTAAAAAAATTCCATATATTTATATTTATAAATTTTTGTAACAGAATGTTTTCGCTTTAAAAAAATATTTTAAATTTTGCTTTGTTTGATCATTTGATATTCGTTATAAAGAATGTTATACTCTAATCATATTCTATTGCATAACTCGTTAAAATTAAATGAATTGTTAATTTTGTGGCTATAAATCATTTCTAATTTAAACCTTAATCATCGCAGAGATTTCATATCAATTGTAATCAACTTCATTTATTAGTTTTTATTACCTGTATGTATACATTTTAATTACATCTTATTAAATGTAATTTTAGTTTATTTTCTGCATATAAACTCAATAGTATTGAAATATTCTGCTTATTTTATTTGCTTATTTCTCACATACTATTATAAAGAGCTCACTAGTCTAATAGAGATCTTTTTTTAAATTTTCCCGAGTAATTTTTTTTAGTAAATTTTGTGTTGTAGTCGCTAAAAGATTGATTGTCACTTCAGAATATAATGAGCAAATTAATTTTATATTCATATCAGAGATAATTAATTTTGTGGAAACACGCTTTCGACCAACAATATTAATTATTTAGTTTATTTTTGCGCGTATAATCTCTTATTAGCAATTAAAAAAAATAATTATTCATAAGAAGCATTGAATATTTAGCTATATTACGAAACAATGAATGTAATTAAATTAGTGGTGGCAGTTAAATATAGTGAAGCGATTACGGGTTAAATGATTAGTTTGAACTCGTTGTACAGTATATTGCGTGCGATCAGCAGTACAAGTGATGCCATCGTGTGTGTGCGCGATATTATAGAGCATTGTATGCGTGGCTTAAAAACTGATTCATTTTCATTGTCTTTGTCTGACACACACACACACACACATACATACATACACATTCACACACACTCTCTCAACAGTATTTATACGTTATATTTGTTGTGTTATATTATGATTATTAGCCCTGTTTTTTATTTCAACGAAAACTTAAATTATTTTTTATTGTACAGTATTAGTAGTTAATTATATTAATTAATTGAATATATATTAGTTTTGGATATACGTATAAAATCGATTTAACGTTTCGATAAAACCAATGTGTGTGTTGTTGTGATCGCAAAACTATTTCATAAAAAAACAATTAAAATCCGCTTTTTTATTGTTTGATATTATATTCGTATTAAGAGAAACGAAAAAACGATATTCATATTTATTATTATTATTAATTTGTTTTTTATTTGATTAGTTTGTATATTTTCTACTGTTTTTTGTTTGATTAATTTATTAATAATTTATTTTGAATATTTAATATAAAAAAAACACAATATTATAATTATATCTATTGTTATCGCAATTTGGTTTATAATTTGATTTGATTTGCCGTATATTTAATATATCGCTAATCAAAACTTAATTAATAATTAACAAAACGAAAAAAAACACACGCAATCAAATTATTGGGAATATATTAATGATTATATGAAGAATAATTGTTATTACTATTGTCGACAATCAAATTATTGCTATTATTCAATAACGACTCGTACTCTCAGGGATTCTTTCGGCGATCAATACAGAAGCAGATCGAGTATCGGTGTCTTCGCGATGGCAAGTGTCTAGTAATACGTCTTAATCGAAATCGGTGTCAATATTGCAGATTCAAAAAATGTCTGGCAGTCGGAATGTCTCGCGATTGTAATTATAAATGTTAATCGTTTTTTTATTACCCATATTTTGCTCAATTTTTTTGCTGCTTTTATTTTGATTGCTGTGCTTAACGTCCGAAAACTCGCGTTTGATTATGTTTTTCTTCGTTTTTCTCTCGCTCTCTGTCTCTCTCTCTTTCGCTCTCTTTCTCTCTTAACTTTATTTCTTCCGTTTTATTTTTGTTTTAATTTATATATTCTACTTTTTATTGTACGTATCCTTTATATTTTATAAATGCTTATTATTTATATTTTAATTTTTTTCTCTGTTTGAACGAAATACACCTTTTATTTAATTCAATCGAGTTGTAGAATAGTTTTATAGTTATTGTCTTATTGTTTGTTATCTTAATGTATTACTAGTTTTTGTGACACATTTATCTTTTGTTTTTATTATTTATATTATACGTATATATTATTATTTTTTGAAGTTTTTATTAACGCAGATAAATATTAATGTTATAGTTATTATTGAATGTGTTTGATGTGAACTTTATTTTTTTCATTAGTCGTTTGTTACGTAACTTAACATATTCTTTTTTTAAAAAACAATGTACTGATGATTAGTAATGCTAAAAATCGAAAAATTTTAACGTAATAAATAGCTGTTAGATACGGACGAGTTCCAAAGAGATCGCGAGAAAGGGGCGAAGACTCGCGCGTAACTCAGTCAGAGGCAGACCAATCATCCCGCGATATAGAAAACAAGCAGTTGGCCATGTATGACATTATTTTAACCATATCTCAGGCACATCACGCGAACTGTGAATATACGGAAGAAAAAACTAGAGGTCTTATTCGGAAACCAGCGATATTTGTATGGTTTTATTGCTAATACTATAATGATTAGATCTACTCTATAATAGCTATTTGTTTCTATCGTATATTAAATTAGAGTCTCGATGATTATCAAACAAACTCTCCCAGTGATGGTTCTCCGATATCCAACTCAGTTTCAGCCGCGGATTCATTGGAACAGCAAAAGATAGTAATGTGGCAGCATTTTGCTGTGTTGGTCACACCTTCTATACAAAGAGTAGTGGAGTTTGCCAAACGAGTTCCAGGATTTATCGATTTAACGCAAGACGATCAGCTCATTCTCATCAAATTGGGGTTTTTTGAGATATGGTTAGTGCACATATCAAGGATGATCAACACTGTCGACAATACATTAACGTTTGCTGATGGCTCTTATATCACTCGACAGCAGATGGAACTTATGTTTGATGTAAACATTTTATAACCATAATTATTAATTTATTTGTTTCGTTTCATTTTTGATATTAATTCCATTTATTTTTTGCTTTCTTTGTTTATTATGTTATTCATTTATTGTGTGATTGCATTTTGGAATTATGTATAAATGAAACAATTCTTATCGACTATTATTGCGTGCAATCAAAACATTCGTTTAATCTTAGCATGAATTTGTCGCCACAATCTTCAATTTTATGGTAATGTTCAACAATTTACAATTGAATGACACTGAGATTGGGATCTTCGCGGCTGTCGTATTACTTCAGTCAGGTATGTCTCGCTTATAGCGATATTTCTTATTAATCATTTATTCGAATTTCTAATTAAGAATTTTCTTAATATAGTGTATAGTCTTTTCTCAATATAATTGTTTAACTATTTTTTTATTATTATTGAATTTTAAATTATTTCCTTCTATTAACAAAAAAAAGTTTTATTTTAAAATATAATTGAATCTAAAAGATTTGAAACAAAATATAAAACTTATTTTGGAGCAGTAGTGTCAACTGTTGAATATTAGAATATGCTAACACTAAAAGAGAATTGAGTGTAATGGAAATGAGAATTTTTTAAATTTTTAATTTACTGCCCACTTGTCTGGTATCCATTAATTTTTAAAGCAATAAATTATATTTTTCAATAAAAATGCTAAAATATTTTTATCCGGAGAAAGAGTTCTTTTTTCATTAATAACAAACATCTGATTAATTATCTTTTGAAGTTAAAATAGTATATTGCGATCCTAAAAGTATCGCCCGTTCTCTTGGACTGTTTGGGCAGTCAAACAAGTTTTTTCCTCTAATTACTTTGTTTTCTTTATTTTCGTCAACAACTTTTTTTACCGCTTTATTGAGTTAAATGTTTCAATTTTTTATTGTTTGAATTTGCGAATCGCGGCGCTTTTCCTATATTATACTTATAGGCTATGAATGTAATTAATTGAGACAAAGCTTGTTTTTACGTCTTAATGACAATTTTTTGTTTTTCATGACCTCTAAAAGCACGAGAGTTGCTGCACATGTTGTGGCATCGATGCTACAGTTCTATGCTTAGCTCGCATACAGACAACATTTTTTGTTATTCTTTTATTTACTTACGTATCGTTGCTATACTATTACAGTACTACAGCACTCATGCTGTATAGAATTCTTTGATATGGTTTACAGTGTTAGGTTAGGTTATAGCTCTAATGGATTAAGTTTTATTTATTGACTGTTTATTGCGATTTGATTTATATTTTTTTCTTTGCTTCATATATAATAATTTATCATTATCTTAAGACTTTTTCCATTAAATCTAAATCTAATTTTTTTGCGAGAAGAGAAAAAAAATCAAATGAATGCTTGAGGCGTAATAATGTGTTTTGGGCCACGATTTAATGATATGGCCGTGTTTTGAGCATGAAATAATTCGCTAATTTTCTATAATTAAAAATAAAATCATTTAATTATGAAAGCAAAATCGTTTTGTCTTAAACGTTGTTTAACAAACAGTTTTCTTCAATTGTCAAAACCTTCTCTTACTTTTGTGATTCATTCTCGTTTTTTAATTTAACGTTTACGTACTTGAAAGATAAAATTTATCATAATTTTTTAAGCCTATAAGCTCTATTTAATACTAAACAAGAATAACCTGATTTTTTCAGTTGCAAACGTTAAACTACTAACTGGTGAGACAAAGAGTTTTATCCAATTAGTTTTATGATATAGTGCTTACTTAAACTTTGCAACCATACATACATACATACATACATACTGTACTTTGCACTGTGTATCAAACAAACTACTGGTTTAGGCATTTATTTAATAATATATCAAAAATGCATAAAAAAGAATATATTTCGGTTCACGATATTAAAACATATATATAGGATGAATTGATACAATTTATATTATTTTATTTAAAGATTATTTATGTTTTGATATAATTTATTGTCTTAAGAATTTGTTGGCATATATTAGGAGCTAAATTAACTTAATGCTAATTAAGTATAAGTTGCATAAATCATTTTAAATCATTTATATTCTAAAAAATAATTTTACATTTCTTTTGGTTCAAATCAATTCTTTGATAAATATATGGCTAGTATTTAATCATTTAATTTTTTACCATTTTTTTCTGTATTTTAGTTGAAATCAAAATTTATTCAGGTTGTAAAATCTGGAATAAACTAATGTTCTCATTGTTTCTCTGTTATAAGCTGTTTGTTGTAAGCGTTGTTTTTTGTTATCGTTAAAAACTGGCAGATCTATGTAATACTTTGCGGTTTTAACTTACATGTATTATACTGTATGTTAGATTTTCAAATATACATGTGTAGCTTTGCGTAAAATTTTACCCCTAATTTCATGGTGTTATATAACTTGCGTGATTTAAAGTATGTTAATTTGCAACACCACTGAAATACTAGTATAAAATATAAATCGCGTTTTGTTGTTAATGTTAGCTTACGTAGTACTGTATGTGACGAGCTTTGAAATGCTTTGTAGTGCTTCTACACTGTATTAAACAGTATAATTTTTTATCGTATAATTTGAGAGTAATTTATTTGAATTATTGTTTGAAAACTTTAACCATATTTCCAAAATAGAACGTTCGAGCATATATGACACGAAAGCGATAGATCACAGTCAAGAAAAGTTGATGGAAGCGTTAAAATTGCAAATCAATCGCAACCATCCGAGCGAACCTCACACGTTCTCGCAATTGATGATCAAATTGCCTGAATTGCGTTCATTGGGTTCGAAACACGCGCATCACTTGCAATGGTTTAGAGCCAACTGGACACGACTCAAATTGCCACCACTTTTTGCTGAAATTTTTGATATACCAAAATGCGACGAAGAACTTGTAGTACAATAATTATTAATTAAATACAATTGTTTTTATGGTCAAGGAATTATGGTATGCGAAACCCATATAAGCTATTATTGATATATTGTAACATTATATTAGGCGAAAATCAAAACTTCAAATTCAATTTAGATAATCAGATAATCTAATTTTATTTAAGTTTGAGTGCCAGTCAGCTGTAAACAGTTTGAGCCGTTAATCAATATCTATTGATTACGAGCAGTTCAATCAATTCTAACAAAATATTGATTGAACTGTCTGTGATCTATGACAGAGCTTCCCAAACTATGCGTACAAACGCCACCCAAAATATCTTTAATATTGATTAGTATTGGGTCTATTATTTGATTGAAAAATAAAATGATTCAACATTTGGATGTTTCGATTTTGTAGCAATAAAACATAAAACAGTGATAGCACATCATTTTCATTTACAATGTTTTGGCACACAAATTCTAAATATTATCAAATTATATGCACAGTATTTGATTAATTAGAAAACGTTTCTGTTATATATTTTGGGTGTTCGTTCGGAAATAGTTTTCGAACCGCTCATCTATGATTAATGGCTCAAACATTCGCATATATCACTCACAGTTCAATCAAATCTGATTCAAATCATGGTTCACTTAATTTACTCATTATTTATACACCAGATGTCACACAAAAATACATTTTTCGTTTTAAACGGTTAACATTGGGATTTGGAAATCTTTTTTATTATGAATTTCAAATTTATAAATATATTGTAATGTTTAGCTTTTTTGAGAACCAAGTTTTATAGGCGCTTATATTCAATGCGATTATTTATAAACTTCCCAAACATTTATGGGAAAATTTTATTGGATTAATATTTAAATATAAACGGAACACAAGTGTTCTATTTATTCGTTGATTGATTTTAATGAATTTTTATTATGAATTATTTAATTAATGTATAAGAAAATAATGTCTATAATTATTATCATTTTTAATTACGTGTAAAAACATTCAATAATTTTTTCGTGTTAATTAAAAATAAAATTTTTTACTTTTACGTATAAAATCTTATATAAACTTAGTATTAAATGTTGATTTGATTTAAGCGCACATTTCATACTAGAAAATAAACTTTGAATAAAAGGCACGATTAATACGATTAATAATTAAAAATAAAAAAATATGCGACAAAAATATAAGTATAAATATAAAACAAGATTTTGGATACAATTCGACACTACGTATGGATTTTGTAAAAAATAAGTAAAAATGTGTTCACATTTGATAAGTTAACAGTATTTCGTGTAAATATATATAACTTTATAACGTGTGTATAATATATTGCTATGTATTCAAAAATATGGTACAAATTTAATGTCCAGATAAGGCAAACCAATCGCAATACTCTATCTTCAGGTCAAATTGATTTAGTTTAATATTCGCTGCTCCGATAAATATATTTTCGGCCACACGATCGTAATCCCACGCCGAAACCTATTTGTTAATTCAAATAGAAATTAACAGTTAATGCTAATTATTAGTTATTTAAAATCTGTTAAATTGCATGTTAAACGGTAAACATAAATAAATGTTCAGTAGTCTTGTGACTTTTAACCCTAATGTGTACGTCAGCAAAACAATCTATAGATTTAATTGAATATAGAACTTTAACGCATTATACCTGTAAAACTTTTTGGTGCACTATTTCTAGTGGTATGCCGTTATAAACAATCATTTCCATAAAACTTGGATGACATGACTTGTTAATAACACGCGTTTTACGTTTAGTTAACTTATTTGGATCAGGATTTAGGTATGTTTTCACGTAAGAGTCG
>JAQGAW010002792.1:0-14153 GCA_034698025.1 Phthiracarus crinitus | reverse complement strand
AATCAGCTCAGCTCTAAAAATTTATTATTAAATCAGCTCAGCTACAGCTCAGGTTTTCGAGCTGATTCTCATCACTAATTATAGCTATAAGTTCTCTCATATATTTTAAATTTTACTATCGAAAATATTTCATTCTCTTTTAAAAATTATGATTAATTTTATCAAGAATTATTTTGTCTAAACTTAAAGATTGTTATAACTGATTTTTTGTTACAAGAAAAGTTATTTTCGTATTTGAAAGGTCTGGCATCTTTTTATACAGAACACAAGTATATTTCCTTCGTTCTACAATTGCTTTAATTTACATTGTTTAAATTTAAAAATTTCAAGTTCATACTTTAAACCAATTGAAAGTATATAAGATAGCTTTTCGATGCCATTTTTCATACTCTTCATGCATTTTTATCATTTTCATTAATTCCCATAAACTTTGCTCAATAACTTGTTTATCTTGCAATTCATTAGTGAATTTTAATTTCCTTATTATTCTATGACTTATTATAGTTAATGAAGTTATTTTAAAATCATTTTTAAAATCAAGTAATATTTTATGTGCGAATCTTTCAATTATATCCATAATAGACAAGTAAATCGTTAGAATTCTTAAACCCGAACCCGACCGAACCCGACAGGCTTCAACCCAACCCGACCCGACCCGACCCGACCCGATGAACAAAATATTTTTATAAATCTACTAATTTGAAACGTTACCCCAGAAGTCGCGACGAAACCACCCACAAAACCAACGCCCAAACCTAAGGGAACCTGGGGGTCAGTGGCACCGGTGTTGGCACCAATAAAGGGACACAACGCGTGGCTATCGCTTAATTATTTATTAATTAAATATAAGAAAAACGCGTATAACGCATACTTAATCAAACGGCGTAACGCCAGAACAGACCAGCGGTTCCAGTGGTGACACACGCGAAGCACAGCTCACACAACAAATCAATAATTAATAATAATGTTAAGCCTTACAGGCGTTTATCATTTTTACAATATAAAAATATATATATATAGAATATGATACAAAATAATTTTAAAGTTAACGCTCTCAGAGCAAACAAAAAACTGAATACTTTTTACGTTAACGCGCATAACAGCGCTCGAAATGATTTCAAGCATTTGCTAGAAATCGCGTAATAGATTGTTTTAAAGTTTTAGATTTAGTCACTGTTTTTCGCTTTATTCCACGGCCCTCTTGGACACTAGAGCGTCCCCGCTCTATGTTTTCTTTAAATTGATGAATCTTCGGAAACGCACAAAAACCGGTGACAGATATTCGAGTTTCTAAATTAGTGCCATTTATCAATTTGATCCCATAACTTTCGCCGAAGCTCATTATGGCAATAATTTGAACAATGTTAAGGTTTCCAGCAGCTCATGAGGCTCGGACTTCCATAACAGCATCAGTTATCCTTCATGTGCTTACGTTCAAACTTGAATACTTTGGCACAAACAGAAAAGTAAATAAATTCACAAATCATTTTACTAGTCCCCGACATTTCGGGTACCCATTTACTAGTCTAATCCATAATAGTAATAAGTTCGTCATTTATTTTATTTAAAGATGTTCACGGGTAGTAGTTCTTCCACCCGACCCGAAACGATATATTTTAAATTGAACTCGAACCAAACCGATATATTTGATGATCTACCCGAACCGAACCGATAAGAAACCCGATAACCCGTAAAACCCGACAATTGACACAATATTCGTAAAAAACGTTTAATAATCGAAAAACACATATCAAAAATATTATCTATTAGTTTACTATTCATTTTTAATACTTCTAATATATTAATATTAAAATGATAAATGACTAACCGAACCGCACTGGGAAGTGATAATTTCGAACGGAAACCGCAAAACCGCCGAATATATTAGAATTAATAATAATGTCTAAACTAATTTATATTAAATAAAACTGCATAGATTTTAGACTATTTAAATAATATATAATATAGTTATTTACACAAATTTTCATTAAAATATCAAATTTGATAAATAATATGAAATAATGCTTAAATAGTTGAGTAAATATATAATATTTTAAAATTTTCTACTTTTGAGTTAATTAAATATTTTATTTTAAAAGTAATAAATATTATGCTTTATAATCATATTTAGATCCTTTTCGACAAATATAGTAGTAAAATATCTTATAAAAAATCATTAGCGGTTTGGTGGTTTAAACCGCAGTTTTCTAGGTATAAAAATTTAAACCGAAACCACTGACTTTAATTGATTGGCTGTTTAAACCGCGGTTAAACAGAACCGACACCAACTTTACTTTAAACATTAGAACATACAATATTTGATTGTGAGCGTCTGGATGGCGATTGTCATACAATATTTGTTAAGTAACGATTGCGTAACTGAAAAAAATTAACGAATAGTGTATGAAAGGCGCACATCAGACGCTTATAATCAAATCTCTATGCATTAGAAGTTATTTGTTAAGTGTCTACATCTAACTTTTAAGAATACACTAATAATTTTATAAAATTTTTTAGCCATTTTTCATTCGAATAACTTAAGATTCTTTAATTTTCAAGTTCAAAATTTACATGAATGAGTCGAAATACACATCCAGTCTCAGATAAGTTGTTCATAAGAAAATTTTAACTAAAATATCACAACAAATTCGAGTAATTAGTATTTGCGCTTTATTTTACAGTATATGAATACTTCTAATATTACATTATAATTCCATTTCCATATTAAAAAGTTTACTGATTACGACACTATGACGATATGACGATAGAATGATAATAACATTTTCCTTATCATTAATTAGCAGAAATAAACTGCACTTTTACTTTTGATATCCACACTCAATTCAACTCAAACATTTGGTTATTGAAATATATTTGTATATACAGCTACTCATGATTTTACAATATCGACGAATTCTAACTGTTGTTCAAAACTTTGTTTTCTAAACGCGTGTTTATTTTTTCAAATATTTTCGATACAAAATCATAATCGCATTGATTCGCTAAACCTGTTCAGTAAATGTCAAACTGGAACTCTAAAACACCGATAATGGGATCAGAGCCTCCACCGCCGTATTACGCATCATCGCAACAATCAGGTAGTAATACAATAGAGAAACGATTTCATTGAACTTTGAAATCGGTTTTGTTGTTGTCATAGCCATTATTAATAATTACTTATCTATGATTAATTTATTAGTCACACGCTATTGCATACTTCCAATCAAATATTAATATAAATACGTGTATCAATAAAAAAATACTTGTATTATTGATTAAAAAACAGTTGTGACAATTCAATACAATTATTAGGTCCGATATACGCAGTTAACAACCCATCAGCGCCACCAATAATGGATGCGCATTACCAAAACGCACCGCCAATACAACCATCCGGTTGGGCGAGCGGTGGTTATCCGCAACAGCAGCCATACGCTCAGCCATACGGACAACCGTATCAACAACCGTATGGTCAGCCACCGATACAGCCATACGTACCGCAGACCACATACGTTCAACAGCCACCGCCGCAAACAATTATAGTGACCGATCAAAACTATTGTCATGATTGCAATCACGGCCGATGCAGAACACACAATCGTGGTATGAGTGACGAGCAATGCTGCTGTTTTGCTCTTTTGGCCGCTTGTTGTGTCGCGTGTTGTCTCGCGAATAACGATTAAATTTGAATTTCTAAAAAAACTTTTCACCAAAACTCAAACTAATATTTAATGGAATGATTCTAAATATTTCTAATGAAAATATATTTTTTACATGAATGTATTAATTTCTCGATATATTAAGCTTAAACTTCAATAATTGAAGACTGCTTATGGTATAATTTATAGATTGTGTATTACAATAAAATTACTGACATTATAAAACTGCTCACAACGGTCGAGATTTGTTGAAACGATTTTTTGATTTAGTTTTATGGTTTAATTTTTAATACAATGAGTAATTTTTAATTTTTAAATTGTTATATTTTGATTAATGCCAAATTAAACTTTGGTAAAAATTAGTATATATGGGAATAAAGAATTCGGTTCTGAGTCTTTTTTAAAAACTTTCGTAAGTTTAGAATTTTCTAATCTAACAATTTAATCAAAACTTTAAGTACTATTATGTTGAAAATTTTTTAAATTAAGAGATTTATTAAATTATTTTGCATTTTACGGTAAGTTAATTTAAAGACTGTAGAAATATCTTTTCTTCAATAGAGTCCAAAATCATACAAAATATAAAGTCCATGCCTAACAAATGCACAATCAATTAAAAAGGTAATCAATCCCTACCGCCCGATATTAAATAAAATTAAAATTATAAAAACTATGATAAATAATACTCAAAATGCAATAAATTAATGATTGCAGTGATGAATGGATATTTTAGCATTAAAGAACATTGGACTGATGTGAGTTAAAATAAAAATTAAAAAAATATTTCACAGTTTTAAATGTATCAATAAAATTTAAGTTTAAATCGTTTTAAACTTAAGACCCGAACCTTTCACTTTCTAGTCATATTAGTCATATTCAAAGAATTATGAAAAAATAAAGCAGAAAAAATTATTCAATTTAAAAACATATCTTATTTTCGCTGATTTTTAACCTTTTCTAATAAGCAATTTTTTTATCTGACTGCAGAATCAGGTATATGGGTTTGGGAATTTCTGTCCATCTGTCTGTCCGCGGACTGTTTATATTTATTAAGGGATTTTGAAAATGCCTATAACTTGATAAAAATTTATTGTTTAAAAAAATCTATAATAATGAAAAAATTCATTGTTAAAATGTAAAATATTCTGAAAAATTTTTACAAAATTTGTATGAAATGAAAAAATTTGTTGCATATTCCGCTATTTATTAAGCATTTTCTAATAGAATACAAATCTATCCAACTGCGGCAAATCCGTTATTTCTGAGTGGTATATTCCGATTTAATTAAGTTTATTTTAGAGGTCGAAAAATTTAAAAAATTTTGCTGACTCCCTCCCGCAAAAATATTTTTCAAAAGGATTCCCGCTATTTCCCAATACCAATAAGCATATTTTAAGGATATTTCCATTCCCGCTCCCGCATGATTTTTCAATTTTCCATTCCCACTCCCGTTTCGCGGAACCCGTTTTCGACCTCTAGTTTATATAATGGTTGATATAAATTAAAATGAATATGAATGGAATATTCCGCATTTCTAAGTGGCATTTGCCGATTAAACAATTATATTATTTACAAAATATTAACTTATTTATTATACAATATTATACTGGTTTGATGTAAATTTTAAATTTATAAAACATAACGAAAATAATGGGAGCGAGAGATAGAAAAGATGGTGAAAAACTATCTTAACTTAAAACTGCAGTCAGATATTATGATCGCATCGATCTTATTTATAAAATACTTTCTCATTTCAATGGACGGACGTACAAACCCAAATCCATATACAGTATCTGTTTTGTTGATTAAGAAAAAATTTCTAGAATATTTTGTAAGTTTTAATTATGAAGTAATAAAACAATAATTAATTACAATATCTATATTTAAGTAGAGTTGATTCGTTATTTTACAATGAATTAATTCAGAGATTTAAAGTATTGTGACATTTCGATATATATTAGTGACATAATTATTGTTATTTATAAAAGATAAGATTAATTGTATTTTTGTTGTAATGTAAATGCACATAAAAATATATCAAAGTAATAATTATTAAAATGTCCGACAATATGTCTTTTATTAGTAAATTTAATATTTTTAGTAAACTTTGTGAAAAAACTAGATCAACAATTAATAAATGATATAAAGTTTTTATTAAGTCCGCGAAAATCGTTAGAAAAAATGGTACAAATCGTTTAAAAAAACGTTAGAAATAAAAGATCAAATCGTTAGAAAAATCGTTTGAAAAAAAAGTTATCAAAACAGCATTATTTATATAATCAAGTGAAGGGTTTCAATTTTAAAATTTCCAAAATTTCAATTTTTTTTATTTTCTTATTTATAAAATTTTTTAGTAAAAGTTTTTTTAATCTAATTTTTCTGAATTAACAAATGATTGATTTATTCATATTTTATTCAATAATTAATAATTAGAATATTAAATAAATCTGTAAAATTTTTATTGTACGCATATTATGCTTAAACATTCGTAATATACTATAGTTTTATTAACGGCGAAAAATTGGGAAAACAATGGGAAAGAAATACTACTAACGCCATCTATGAGCACTTAATATATTATTTAAAAGAATTACAGTTTATACCATAATGCTATTTACTGCTTACTTATACATACATTAATAAACTTACTAATGCGTAAGATTTGGCAAAACACCATATAAAACATAAACTAGCGCTATTTGTGAACACTTAAAATATTATTTGAAAAAATTACAATTTAAACCATAAAGTTATTTATATGTAAAGCTTACGTATAAAAACTAAACATACGATTACAAATAATACATAGAGATAGTCTTATACGAGGCGTTCCCCTTATAGGAGGATTCGCACTAAATGTGCGATCGAACTAAAATGTGGGGTCGAACTAAAATGTGGGGTCGAACTAAAATGTGGGGTCGAACTAAAATGAAAGGGTAGAACTAAATGGTGGGGTCGAACTAAAATTTAGGGTTGATCTAAAATGTGGGGTCGAACTAAAATGTAAGGCCGCACTAAAATGTGGGGTCTTATTAAAATTTTGGGTCGCAATTACTGTGAGGTTTAAACTTGATTTCTGGAAAATTTCCACGGGTGTCTAGTATTAATAAATGCTTCAATTAAATTTTTATTTAAACAAAGTTCATAAACTAATTGATAGTACTATTCCATGAACTAAGGCATTGGTTCTTAAACTTTTTTATAATGCTACCCTAATGCTATGATAAAAATATTTCCGCGACCCAAATAAATTTTGATTAAAAGGATACAGTCTTAGAGAAATTAAATTATGGATAATCTGAGAACAATATGTAAAACAAATAGCAAATAATAATAATAATAATTAATATTTATTCTTCTCAAAAATGTGTAAATGCTTCCATATATGATGTGAACTCTGTGAAAAAATTGATAAATTTTATTAATTTAATAATTATTTTTAATGGCGACCCTACTCTTATGTTAATTCTTATAAACCATACAACCCAAAACTTTTACTTTGCGACCCTGTTTTGGGTCGCGACCCTAAGTTTGAGAACCTCTGAACTAAGGCATATCTAAATAATATTAATACTACACTTATATATAGTAATTACCTAAAAGATTTGAAAGAATATTTTGAAGTATAGGTTTAGAATTTTTCAATAAAATTACACGTTAAAACAGTTAATTAATTTATATGCATATTCATACGCTTAACTTTAATTAATTATATATAGTTCAGGATAGAGCTGTTTGATGTTTTTTTGATAAAATTTTATTTCAATAAAACCATAAAAATAGAGTAATTGTAAAAACGTTTTATAAAGAGAACGTGATGATTAAACAAAAGATAATGTTTAATAATGTAAATGTGAGTTTAGAATAAAATTTACTTCGTAAATAATATACATGAACAATGACTATCTGATTAACATTTTGAAGACTACTATAAAATTTTAAAATCTTATTCAGTTATTGAGTTTAAATTTTTAAAACAGAATAATTGGTCATGCTATCTAGACTTGTAAAAACAGGACCCCGATTTGTCTGGCCTCGCGGGCCTCCGACAAGAGTTCTTGAGCTGGGTTTGTGTAAAAATTAAAAAATTGTCCTCAAAAAGTTTTAATCCTAAGATGCATTAACATCTTATAAAACTGTGAAAAAGGTCGTTAAAAATTTTCAGCTGACTCTTAGAGAGAAGTCGAACTTATGGATTTGACCATGTCTGTCCGTCTGTCATAGTGTCTGAAGCCTTTGTATTTATAAAAGAATTTTACATTTTCTTTATATTAAGGTAGATAATTGATATCTTTCCTATCATATAATTGACAATTAGTATATTTGTTACATAAGTTTATACTAAATTTGAAAGTCAGCTCTCTGTGAATGTGTCGTTCTTGTTTACACAAATTTCTGGCTTAAGTAATCCGCAAAGAAAATTTTGAGAATTATTCGTTGTAATGTCCATTCGTTATAACGTCCATTTCGTTGTTATGTCCATTCGTGTAATGGCTTCGTTATAATGGGTTTCTTTGTACTAGACTTTGTTACAGTGTACGGATACCGTTGATAATCTATTGTATTTTAAGTCATATTTCTACGATTTTTAAATAAAACATTTAAGTTCGGAATTGATTGAATCGGTCCTAAAGGGGCCGGGCTTTTGACATTTTGAAATATTTGGGCTCGAGCAGTGGCCAAACTTCAAACTATAGGGCTTTTGTCGGCTCGAGCTTGAGAATTTTAACGATTTACTACTCTAATTCGATCGTTTCCAAAATTTTTTGCAAAGAAATTTAAAAATATTTTTTAGTTACAGAATTAAATAAAACTTTGATTCTTTTTAGTTCCGAAAAATTCAATTCTTTTAATTATACCTAAAGGTTATTATCGAGTTTAATATTTTCGTTATACAAAACAAGCAATAAAAATTTAATAGAAATCCTTTAAATGTGTTTCATCATATCATAGGTTTAAACAAAAATAAAAGTTAGAATACGTGATATAGATTCCGTAGATTTCATGATTATAAACAATAATGTACTGAAAACAGTGTCATAAAACTTAAGGGAAGAGATTAATATCTTATCACAACGTATATAAGCGGGATTTAAATAAGAAATTTCAGAAAGAGTTTCACTTAAAACTTTTATACCATTTAATCGAAAATATGGAAAACACTCTTACAATACTGTTCGCACCATTGGACGCTATCGGACACGTTAACTCATGTATTGGTGTGGCAGAAGTTTTACGCGAAAGAGGACATAGGATTGTGTTCGCCATTAATGATCAGTGGAAGGGAAGATTGAAAGCGTATGGATTCGAAGAAGAACTGATACCAGATCCTGAAAGAGACCCCAATATGACACCAGAAAAATATTGGACTGAAAAATTATTGAGTATCGACCAATTAATGTCAATGCCACCATTGGATAAACTAAAGATGGGTGATAAAGGTTACGTTGAATTGTTAAACAAATTTAAAACAACTGATCCACAAGTAAAAGATATCGTAAATCGCATTAAACCAGACGTTATTATAGTGGACAACATTTTCATGCAGCCGTCGCTGATTAATAGCGGAATACCATGGGTTTTGTCGTGGAGTTGTAACCCTTTAGCGATTCACAGCAATGAAGATCTTCCGCCATCAGGTTTAGGTAAATGTTTAGATTATTAGATTATAAAAATACAAACATATCATATTCATATTCTTAAGGTCTTTCATCAAATGGTAGTAAAAAAGAGTGGATTGAAATGCGAACAATTCTGACACAAATTTTAAGTAATGTTAAGAAAATATATCATGAATGGCACGAACAGTTCGGATCAAATCTGATTTTTGTAAACGAACACGATTTTCTCTTAAAATCACCGTATCTCAATATATACGATTATCCCGAAGAACTAGATTATGTTGAAAGAGAAAAATTGCAGACAAACTTTTGTCGATTCGATAGTTTTATACGCACAGAGAATATTCAGTTTGAATTACCGGAAAAATTAAGAAACAAATCTGGAAAACTAGTCTATCTTTCATTGGGTTCGATGGGTTCTGGAGATGTAAAATTAATGAAACGTTTAGTAGCTATTTTATCAAAATCTCAGCACAAATTCATTGTATCAAAAGGACAATTACACGATCAGTACGAACTCTCACATAATATGTGGGGCGAGAAAACAGTACCACAAACTAAAGTGTTGCCAATTGTCGATCTCGTTATAACACACGGAGGAAACAATACGGTCACTGAATCAGTATATTTCGGCAAACCAATGATTGTAATGCCATTATTCTATGACCAATACGATAACGCGCAAAGAATACATGAAACTGGTTATGGCATTAGACTCGATCCGTATAAATGCAGCGAAACTGAATTATTGGATGCAATTGAAAACTTACTAAATGATCAAAAACTGGAACTTAAAATGAAAAGAATATCAAAACGCATTCAATCATCGAAAAGTTTGCATAAAGTCGTTGAAGTTATTGAAAAATTGGCACAAAAGAATTAATTCAGATTAATTTTTATTTGTTAAAATTAAAGTTTGATATTTTATCTTTAAAATATATAATTAAATATTTAAACATATTTAGTCAGTATTAAATAAATATAAATTGTCAAATTATGTTAATCAATAAAATTTTTCTCTATTACTTTGTTTGGACGCTCTTTTATGCAATCAATAAAGTTTAAGCTTTTCTTAAGTTAAACCAATTTTACGGTAATTAAATAAAAAATTTAATGATTATTTTCTACATTTTCATACTATTTTATTCTATTTTTTATAACTTAGTTCATCGTATAGCTCTTCAATGCTTTGATTGAAAATTATTTTCTTATAATAATAACATAAAAATAGAGTAATTATACTAAGTTTTTATTAAGAAAACGAGATGTTTGAGAGATGATAATGTTTTATGATGGAAACGTGGTTTTAGTACAATAATATATTTAAATATAGATAAGAATAATGACTATAATTTTAAAATTAATATGATATAAAGTTCTGATGTACTAAACACTGCTTTGAAATGCATTATACTGTACATGGTATGAGCAAAATAAAGCGTAACGAATTTAATAGAATTAATAGAATCGAGTTTATTTATAACAAAACTATAATAAATAATTTTAATTGTTATGTTATATAAAAGCTTATTATATATTCTTTGATAAAAAATAGTTATAAATCTTTTTAATAAAATTTTAAAAATTTATTGAAGATTAAGCTAAGAATAAGTTAATAATCCTTTTATAACACAATAATTATTGTTTTTCTTGTAAAAAGTAACTTTTAAAAAAATAAATTTGTGATATTTACAAAATTAATTCATTAATAATCAATATTATTGGAAATAAAAAAAAATAACAAATTGCTTTCAATAAATTGTGATTCGAAAAAAGTGACAATTTTTTTAAAATTTTTGATTGTCTTATTATGTTTATTTATATGGAATCACTTAAGACACAATAATTTAACCCAAATATAGATTGAAATTTCAAATGAAATTAAATAAATTTTTAAACTTAGTAATTATGGAAAGTTTAAAGTAAGTGCACTTTTTAATTAATAACTTTAATCTTAATATATGTTTGAAAAAGTCGGAATTATATATAAATGAATTGCCATTTGTAATAAAAAGTTCTTATTTACTGATAACATTTTAACAATAATTCATAATAACTTATTTATATTTAAAAAATGATGGAAAGTTTCATTTCTCTTTCATCATTAACTTTAAGTACATTACAATACTAAGCATGTTTTTCCGATAATAAAGAAACACGAGTGACAAACTTAGATGTATAACAAATCTAAATAAACTGATAACTGAGTACAGAGTTTATCGACTCATCGAAGTATATATAATAAAAAATTTTTATTAAAAACTTAGTAAAAAATTTATTTTTATTTTGCTAAAGATTTGATTCAATCAAAACTAATTTAAATAATAATGAGAGATACGCTAACGATACTGTTTACTCCAGTTGACGGAATCGGTCACGTAAATGCTTGTATTGGTATCGCACAGGCATTGCAAGACAGAGGACATAGGATTGTGTTCGCTATTAATGAACAGTGGAGAGGAAAGTTAAGTGCGTATGGCTTTGAAGAGGAACTGATACCGGATCCCGATAGAGATCCGAATATTGATCCCGCAAAGTATTGGACAGAAGTGCTACAAAAATTGGGAACATTTATGTCATTGGAACCATTAGAGAAGATAAAAACAATGGGCGATCGTTTTTTCTTAGATATATTGAATAAAAATAAACGTAATGAAGCGCTTTTGATGGACATTGTGAATCACCATAAACCCGATGTGATAGTAATCGACAATTTTTTCATTCAGCCATCAATAATCAAGTGTGGCATTCCATGGGTTTTTTCATGGAGTGGTAATCCGTTAGCATTGCATGAAAATGATAACGAAAATCTACAGCCATTTGGTTTCGGTAATTTTTATTTAATTAAAATTTATTTTTTTTAAAAAAGAATTAAAAACTTTTTATATTAAATTTACATTTATATATAGGGCTTCCATCAGAGATAAATAGAAAAGTATGGCAAGAATATAGAGAAATTCGTAATGAAATTCACAACATATGTGTGAACTTATATAACGAATGGATTGTATCGCATGGTTTAAGTAAATTACCGGATAATACTATTTTCTTTAAGTCCCCGTATCTCAATATTTACGATTATCCCGAAGAAATAGATTATATCAAAACATTGCCATCGAATTTTAAACGGTTTGATAGTTTTATGCGCTCTGAAAGATATTCAAATTTTGAAATACCAGAAAAGTTAAGACACAAATCTGGAAAACTAATATATCTTTCATTGGGTTCAATGGGTTCTGGAGATGTAAACTTAATGAAACGATTGGTATCGATTTTATCAAAATCTCAGCACAGGTTCATTGTATCAAAAGGACAATTACACGATCAGTACGAACTATCGGAGAATATGTGGGGCGAGAAAACAGTACCACAAACTAAAGTGTTGCCAATTGTTGATCTCGTTATAACACACGGAGGAAATAATACGGTCACTGAATCGCTATATTTCGGTAAACCAATGATTGTAATGCCATTATTTGCGGATCAATTCGATAACGCGCAGAGAATACACGAAACTGGTTATGGTATTAGACTCGATCCGTATAAATGCAGCGAAACTGAATTATTGGATGCAATTGAAAACTTACTAAATGATCAAAACATTAAGGATAAATTAAGCAAAATGAGAAAACGTATTCAATCATCGAATAATATTGAAAAAGTTGCAGAAACAATCGAAAAGTTAGCTCATAAATCTTAAAGAAAACTTTATTGGTTAATAATTTAGAACTTAAAATAAGTTTCGACAAAATTTATAAACGTATACAAACATCGAATTCTCTTAAAATCTTATTATTTTAAATAATAGTGCTAAATATTTAATACTCTTTTCCATATAGTAATTTTTATTAATTTCTCTATTTATTGTTCATTAAAACGATAAATGATTGTAAATTTTCGAAATTTGTTATTTAACTATAATCTCGTATTTTTCGGGTTTTTGTCAAATATAAATTTTAGCAATAATTTAAATTAATTAATTTATACTGTATTTATATATAATTTTATAAGTTTTTCTGATCAAATTTTTATCTTAAATTTAAATATTTCTATTCAATTCTATTAGTTAATGTTATAACTTAGTTCATTATAGAGTTCTTTGATGCTTTGATTGAATATAATATCTTATAATAAAACATAAAATAAGAGTAATTATACTAAATTTTATTAAGAAAAAGAGATGATTAAAAAAGATAATGTTTTTGATTTGGAAACGTGGTTATAGTACAATAAAGTATTTATATATAGATAAGAATATTGACTATACAGTAATATTAGTTTTTTAATTAAATATTTAATTTTCTAATTCCTTTACCGTTCCATTACCGCATCTTAGATTTCTTTTACTGTTCCATTACTAGTAAAAAAACAAATTCTTAATTAATTAATTTTACATTACAGTGAAATTTACAATTCCACTACCGTTCCAACTCATTACAGTTACGAAACTAAAAGTTTTCCTGACAATTTTGCAGCAATTTATATCTATATCGCTAATTTGATATGCAATAAATGCGATTATTTGAGGCGCTATTCATTACGAGAACAAAATTGAATCGAACTTCATTGATAATAAACAGAAAATTGTTTTATCATACTTAGTATTAAATACTTGGTTTTAAATGTTTATATAAACGATAAGGAAAATTTTATGAGTATAAACGTGATATAAATAACAGAATCATTTTAAGTACATTTTATTGATAGTAAGCTGAGGACACTATCAGTTAAACTTTTTAATAAAGACAATTAATATGACGAAACCGCTAACAATACTTTTTCAATCAGCGGATGCGATCGGACATATAAATGCGTGTATTGGTGTGGCAGAGGTATTGCGTGAAAGTGGACATAGGATTGTGTTCGCTGTCGG
>JAQGAW010002791.1:0-14153 GCA_034698025.1 Phthiracarus crinitus | reverse complement strand
TGATGTGATAGAGTGCTATCACGAAATATTATCTACAATTAAAAATGGATAATCGATATACTGTCCAGTAAGCAAAAATTTTTAAACTATTTAAAGTATAAACGGACAGTTCGCTATGGATATATTTAAAATTATTAAAACATTTAATTATTATTTTTCTATCATCACATGTTTTTCGTTAGTATTGTCGTACAGTAATACAATCAAAATTTTGGCAATTTTTGAGTGACATTTTTAAACATCGATTTCTGGGTTTAATAAAACTAAAAGAATGAACTGATTTGTCGAGTGGCTATCGATCAAACTAAAGCTATAATTTTTGCAAAAACAATGAAGAATATTACAACATTAGTATTAGAAATTTGATTGTTCTTAAATATCAGGCCAACATATAATCTGTTTCAAATTTTTGTAGTAATTAATCGGTGTGGCTATAAGCTTATAAATTAAGGTTAAATTATATGTAAAAAGTTATATAATGATTCTAAAGCATGTGAATTAAAGTAAAATATTTTAATAATAGTTGAATCTTAAAAAATACTTTTACTTATATTAAATCTTGAATAATTTTAATTTTGGTTTAATTTTAAATAAGTTAGATTTGAAAATATCTTAATAAAAAATTTTGCTGCAATAAAAATCTTGCGAAATCAAATTACGAATTCAGTGATCACTTACTTCGATAACCAATAGGAAAGTGTAAGAATGTATTTATAAATAGAAATATTAGATTAAATTTATTTCGAGAAAATAAATCAATTAATATTTAAATCGCATACACATAAAAGCGCACACATTTAGATAAATGTGTGATTTCAAAACTTACTTTTAGATACATTGGCTAATGTTAACGCAATTAATAATTCAAATCACACATTCATAAACACCAAATTTATTCAGTCTGGCCTCAGTCATCATTATTTTCTTAAATTCATTACACAATGTCCAGATTTAGACTTTTTAGTGTTTTTTTGATATTGAAGGACAGCGATCATACAGCATCGAAAAACTTCTATTAATAGTGATACTGCCGTTTAATAATCCTTGAGATCATACTTAAGATTAAGAATTTTTCATTAAACAAGTCATATAAATTGTAGACATGAAGACTGCGTTAAACCCGAAAACCGAAACAAGTATAAGATAGAGCAGACTTGTTGACGCCATTAACTCTAATTATAATATGCATTTTACATCATTTTTGAAGAATTATATAATACTTGTCATACAATCACAAAATATAATGGACATTCGATAATTATAGCTAATATCTAAGAAAATTTTGGGACAAAAACTAATGGTCTCTAATTCTCAGACAATTGTAATATTAATATTTAATTTAGAGAATTTTTAAGAATTTTTCGAGATTATTCGAAGACACAGTTATTATAGACGATTCATTTCTAAATTATTTTAACATTGTTTTTCTGTAATATTGCCAAAATAAAAATTATTTGTTAAATTTTTGGATGTTTAATTAAATTTTTATTTTAATTTAAATTAGAAACTACATCTCTGATAAGAAAACAGTAATTGGCAGACAATTTATTACTAATAATCATGTTATTTTCCCATTAATTGGTAAAACTAAAACATAATTTAAAGCATCATACGATATAAATGAAAAGAATTACGCAATCATTAATTAATTAATCTATACTTTAATAATTTATATGTTTTCCCTATTTTTTCGAATATCAGAGTGAAATCATTAAAAAGTTTTTTGATCAAAATAAGTAAGAGTAAAAAAATAGAGAGACAGCAAATTAATTGAATTTCAAATCACGAAACACCATAACTAAACCAAAACCATTTAATACTCTTTACCGGCAAACGCGAGAAAGGGTTGTATAAAAGATATGACAAATATACAGTAAGTAATCTTTAAATAGAGTTGACAGTAAAATAGAAAACTAGATGATGAATATTCCTTGACTGAGTTGATCATTGAGTGTTAGAGTTGTTGGCAGAATAAAGTAATGCTATGAATATATTAGAAAATTTTTAAAGAAATTGAATTCCAAGTTTGATAAGGTTTATCTCTTCAGGCTCTTTATGGCCATTATATCGTATGGTAAATCTGTAGTACAAGTTCAAGGCAAACGAATGACACAACTCTTCCAAAACCATAATTGCTTCTGAGTGTAATTAAGCCTTGAAATCAAAACTATCAAACGATTAATTTTTTAATTTCTTTGCCTAAAGGTTTACTTCCATTAAACAATTTAGTTTGCGTGATAATGTGACACTTGAAATATTAAAAATCATTTACAGTTCACGTCTAAAGTACATTTGACACATGCTAAACCTAAAACTATGAAATTTTTCGTTAATTCAATAACAAATCAACAATAATACTAAGATAGACCTTTCGAAATATTTAATTCATATATATATAATATTATTTTATTTAGCACGACAGCAAACATTAGGGTTTGTCAAAAACAAGCAACTTATGTATTTGTATTTTCACTATTAATTATACACAAAATTAAAAATATAAATTATGTATTTAATATAATATTGAATAATTTATCGAAATATTATATGAAAATAATTGAACTCAAAAAATTGGAAGCGAATGTTTTTATATTGTAAAACATAAATATATTAAATATTATACATACAAATAATATCTATAAATAATGGAAATAAAGTAAATTATATCTTTAAAACTAAATACTGGTAAAAATATCAAATTGTTAATGTAATTAACGGGTTAAAACTAGTATAACTAAAATAAATTCTAAGTACTTTATGTGATATTAGTTTAATCTAGACCTTTTTAAATTCAAAAGATTGAAATTTCTATACTTTTATAAATAACCTTTAGTTCTTCAGAATTATTGCAAATTCTAATACTGTTACAGTAATTCTCTGTATTTTCAGACAAAAAAATAGTAGACATGAAACTTTGAGTTAGCAATTAATCAAAGAGTTTACTTTAAATTCTATGTATTAAAAATAATAATTAATCTTATTTTCTCTTACCAAATGATAAATTAGTGGTATTCAACCGAGTGATAGTGAACCAAATATGTTATCGGCTTAAATTGAATTTTACTTATATTAAATATATACCATATCATACAGTATAGTGAAGTGCATTTCAATCAAAAGTGATTATTCTTAGCATTAAGAGTTCAGTTTGATTTCTTAAAAGCAAACTTATGGATTTTTGATGAGACAAGAATAGGAGAAAAGAGGCGAAAGACCTTAAAAGTTGTCTATTTGGTGATTTAAAGTTTAATGCTATTTGAGGGGTTAAGTGTTCACAGAGTTCAGGGTTATCAACGTATTTGGGTATTTGACATCACAATAACATTTTTCGAAAATCAAACTCAACGCATAATAATTCAAATTCTTAATCAAATATTATTCATTTTGATATTCAAACACGAAATATACACGAAATAGTTATAATATAATATAATAGTTAATTTACTGTAAAAAAAACTGACCATTGCTTTTAAGCTCACCTTTTATATATAAACCATAAAAATCAAAGCAAGATTAGATCTATTTAATATGATGGTAATAGGTTGGTTTTCTATTAAACATATCCATCATAGGGTTTTTAAATTGGAGCTTGAGCTTTGAACTTGAAATTTTTATGAATATATTTTAATATATTGAATTTAGTTAAAATAAAATTATCCCGGAAAGGCTTAGACTATTTAGTATCGAATTAATTTGTATTTGTACAACAAAATTAAAAGTAAAAAAGAACTACACATTCACCGGACAGATAGAATTGGTCAAATCCATAAGCACGACTTCTCTTTGAGAAAGTCAGCTAAAAATTAGCAAAAGCGAGAGGTTTCTTTGTCTTAGTGGGTTGCTTTTAACTATTTGGGGTTAATTTAAAATTTATCTTACTCTCCTACCAACGTTAATAATTGCTTGAAATATTTTCTAAGATTCGATGATGTACCTGCACAGGGAAAATTACACTTATCGAAATTCATGGACAATATTTCCTGCAGAGAAGTCCAGTTTATGGATTTGAGCATGTCTGTCTGTATCAGTCTGTCCTCGTGTCTGCAGTCTTTATATTTATTAATATATTTGATATCTTGCAAAGTATTGACTTAAAGAACAGTAAAGTATAATTGTTCCAGAAATTTGTATTAAACTATTCGTAAGTCAGCTCTATCTGAATGTGCTGTTCTTGTCTTAAATTGAAATTGTTTGATCTTTTAAATATTCTTAGAATCGTTAATTAAAAATAATATTTTTTTAATTATTTAAGTTAAATAATTACATTATTTTAGTTATTAATATGCTTTTGAATGATTTTAACCAATAGTTAATTACCGATTTTCAATGCCTTGGTAATCACGATCCTTTTCCTTTTACTTTAAAAATTTATTCAAACCCGATTCTATCTGTTTGCCCAATTTTTTTTCAAATCTATAATGTATAAATTTACATAAGTTTAAAACTAAATAAATAAGTAATATACTGGATTAATTATTAGGCATTACATAATATTATGATTTATGAATTAATTGAAAATTCTTAGAAAATATTTAGAAAATTATTCATAATCTATTCATAGAATAATTAGTCTAAGAAATTCAAAATAGAAAATATTCGAAATTCAAGTTTTTTGTTTATGTCAATATTTTAGCATATATTACAATGAAAGCTCAAAGTATACCGCAAAAAAACCTGAGTTATGCTAAAGCAAAATCAATGTAAATAAAAAAATTGATGTAATAAGTAAAAAATTTCACAATTTATTGATAAATAATTTCTTTGAATTGTATTTATGTACAAAAACAATACAGTTAGAGTTACTTAAGTTTTAAGCGTATTGAGTAATTTAGTTTTTAAACAAGTAAACTATATAAGGTACACTTCAATTTTGAAAATTATTTATTTTGGTTAAATTTATGTAATCTTACAGTAATACAAAAATAAATACAAAACATATTTTTTTAATTCTTTCAGTTTTGCTAAACAGAGAAAAACTCAGTTTCCTTACAACGCCTTATTAATTAAAATAAGATTTTGAAATTTCATTAATGAAATAATATCTAAAGAAGATTATGGCAATATAGTAGACTATTTTTATCTTATTTAAAACAAAGTAAATGATTTCAACAAATATTCCATAATATGGTCTATAAGGTCAAACTGAAGTATAAGCGTTAACAACGCGTGAAACATGTCACAGTAAAATGCGCTCCACTTAAGGCTCACATATATTTTTGTAAATTGATATATTACTTATGTTTTTTCATCTTATTCTCTGAATCTTGTTATTTTAAAAAACATCTAAGATTAATGCAACAAATCTTGGCGTTTAAACATATTTGTTGTTATCTTTCTAACATATTCTGCCTTCAGGTCATAGTTTTACGTGAATACAGTAATTTATATTTATATAAAAATCCATTCCAACATAATCTGTGAATAAAGAGTGAAATTTGAAAATAAAAATAGTTAATATATAAAAGAATTTAATTAAAAATTTTACTATAAATCTAGAAATAGAAGCAAATACAAAGTTAAATTTTAATTTTGGTTTCACTTTAATCTGTTAAACAGTGGAGAGAACTAACTATATATAAAAATGTTAGTTTAAAGTTTATTTCGAGAAAATTATTCAATTAATATTTAAATGTCGTACACATTCAGATAAACTGAAAGTTATATAAACTTTTTCGTTTTAGATAAATTGGTTAATGTGTCCGCAATTAATGATTCAAATCACACATCCATAAAGTTAATCAGCAATAATTATTTAGTCTGGGCCTCAGCGATATTTTTCTTCGTATCATTACATAATTTCCAGATTTAGACACTTTTTTTGCTGTTGAAGGCCAGCTATAATATAGTATAGCACAACTTCTATTAATAGTTGTACCGGATTTTTAATAATCCTTGAGATAATATTATTTCAATTAAATAAAATAATTTATTTTTTCAAAGTTTCCAGTAAACAAGTGGTACAACAGACAAGAAGACTGCGGTTAATCCGAAAACTTGTGGAAAAATTTATACTAAATTGTAACATATTTTTAGCAGACAAGTCGACGACAACTCTAACTTAAAATTATATTATGTTAATTTGGAAACATTACACTATTTCTTAGTCAAGCGAACATGATTTGTAATGGCCATCTGATAATTAACTAGAATAAAGTATCATTTTTTGAGAATAAAACTGCAATTACCCTTTGTTAATATATAATTCTCACGCAATTATAAAACAAGAATGACATATTCATAGAGAGTTACTTTACTTTATGTGATTAAATCTTTAGAATATTGCTTAAATATTTTAGTCAAAGTTTAATTAAAGTCAATCGTGAACGTACAGACTGACAGACTTAGTAAGCAGCATAGGCTAGACTTCTCTAGAATTCTCTATTATGAATTAAGCAAATTAATACATTTATAATGCTAAAAAGTATCATACATACATTTTTATTAATTTTTAAATATTAACGTTTGTTTCTCGTCATGTCTATTAATTAGTCTCTATTTCATTAATAATAATTGCTATCTCAAAAAATTACCATAAACATAAAAAATAAATAATTGAATCACTTTTTTGTTAGTAAATTAAGTTTTTAATTTAAAAACAAAATAATTAAAGCAATAAATAGAAATGGATAGCATATGTAAAAGAATAATATAAAACGAGGATTTATTGCGAAATTAGATTTTACTTTCTATTAAAGTAATTATTTCTGAAACAATAATATTAAATAACCTAAATATTGTTTTAATCATTATCATTATTATTATTACACCCATTGAATAATTGGCAATACTGTATTTAATTCTCTTTTCTGTGATGTACTGCAGGTGGGAATGACTGTTGATTATAATTTAATGCATAGATAGATATGTATACAACACAAATCCCAATAAATAAGCAATATATATATGATCTGAATTATTGAAAAAATGCAAATCAGAATATTTTGATTATAATAATAACTAACAACAATATATATTAATAACTAACAACAGTTAGATTTGGGTCACATATTTTTTAAAATAAACGCCGTAATATTACGCTCAAGATTCGCTTCAACTCGTAATTATCAATTTTGGAATAATTGTATTTAATCATTGCATTATGAAGTGAGAGTACAATACCGAACTTATACAATATATCTTATGTATTCCAAGGACGGCACGAGTTCGTCGATAAAGATTTGCATTTTTATAAAATTATATTTAACGGTTAAGCGTACTATAGAACAACTACAAGTTAAATAGCTTAATATTATGGATACTAAATACAGTTTACTGCATAATGCATTGATTTTAGACTCAAGTTTTAAACTGTTTGGTTATAATTGAGCGCATTTATTGTTAAAAATTATCACATTTAAAACACTTTATTTCTGTGTGAAATTTTATATTGAATTTTCATTCTCTGACAAAAACAATAAAACTATATTATCTTTAAAAAATAACTTTTAACAATTACAAATGTTATAACAATGTAATATTTTGCTAGAAGTTGTAATTATTTGTGTTTATACAGTATCATAGTTACACAATGGTTGGAGGTTTAAATTGTTAAAATTTTCAGACCCGAGCACGATTGAAGCCCGATTATTTGATGTTAGGCCCGGCCCAAGCCAGATTATTTATTAAATTTAAAACCCTAACCGGACCGGCAAAAAGTGTAGGGGTCCGTTGGAACCCGAAAAATGCTATATATTATAATATTTAATTTATTTAAAATCCTATTATTTCATTCTTCAATAGAGTCAAATAAGCTTGTTTTATATGTTATACATAGATTAGCATATTTCCAAAATCTTTTTAACACAATATATATAAGATAAAAATTTTGCATAATTATATAGTAAAGCCCGGATCGGCCCGACAAATCATAGACCCGTTTAAAAGTCTAGCCTGAAGCTCTAGGGGTTCAGATAAAAAAATCTCAATTTTTATGTGGGTCAATACTAAGGTCAACCAAATTCGAACAAAATATCTACCAAAATCGGGAGGGATTCGGGGTATCAAAAAGGGCATTTTCGGGGCGAATTCGGGCTATGCATAATTGTATATTTTTAAAAATATGTTGAACAAAATTAAAGATTTTTCAAAAAAATTTTTTAAAGTTTTTAAAAAAATTTGTTTTTTTGATGTTTTAAAAAATCTCCTTTAAAAATTCATCAAAACTTAATAATATATTTTTAAATTTTGACAAAAACACATCGAATTTAATATTTTTACTTTTAAATTTTGGCTTTATCTCTTAAATTTAACAAAATTAATGATATTTTTGAAAAAAGTTAAATGATTCGGGGCAATTCGGGTGAAATGTGAAAATTCGGGGGAATCGGACAAAATGACTAAAATCGGGGGATTCGGGCAAAATACATACGGTTTAAATTACTTATTTCTTCATATACAGTAAAAAGCCTTTATAGATGTCCCGAAGGATAATTCAAACAAACAGGATTCGGGGGAAGCCGAATTTGGTTGTCCTTAGTCAATACACATCGGATTTGAACAACAATTTTTTCGGGACAAATTATTTTTAAAAAATTTTATTTGGAATTTTTTCTCAGCAAAAGCCTAAACCACATCCCTTGAGAAACTGGAAGAATTTAAGCTATAACATTTGGATATTCTGGCCAAAATTTAATGAGGTAACAAAATTAATACATTTGACTAAAACTTTTCAAAATTTTAAAGATTTTCTCGTCTTTGAATATTCCAAATTTTTGGTGGGGGTGGTGGTCAACTTTCCAAAATTTCTAGGGTGTCAACCCTGTGCTAGCACTCCCCTTGTATAACTATGGTTTATATAGTATTAAATAAAAATTTTTATCTTTGTTTTACATAACCTAATAAATTAATTCTTAATTATTACATAATTTCTATTTATACTTGCATTAGAGGTTCAATCGGGCCCTGATTTTTCCGCCTTCGGCACTCGGCATAACTTCACGCGCTTTGTTTTTTAGGCTTTAAGTAAAGAATATATTGTCGACTAGGCTTTTCGATTGAAAATATCAAAACCAGAAAATTTTTGTATTGTACGAAAATATTGAAATAAGCAACTTTTTAATATTTAAATCTTTAAGATATTGTAGAATTCTATTTAATATAATCATATTTTATGAAAAAAATATTATTAAAAATTGTTTTATAGTCAAGAAAAATAAGCTTTTTATAATTAACACTACATTTTAAAGTTAATATACTAATATGAATTCTAAATGTTAGCGATACAGAAATAAGTTTTTTAGAAAATTTACGGAAATTGAATGTTTATGACAAATTGCCATATTAAATATATGTAAAGGTGTTGCATATTTAGTTTATCAGGTATTTGCAAACTTTTAATTTGCAGATTTGTGAATAGACAAAAAATTAAAATTTATGTCTAAATGTTAAGAAATAATAATATTTCTTGGGATATGTAAGCAATGCTAATGATTTTGTTCTATGATAAAGTTGTATTTTATCGTTTGATGAAAGATTTGATCGGACAATGAACTGTAAAAAGTGAATTTGCTATTTCATGAGAAGCAAGTTTTCAACTCAACGAATTCTTAATTCTCAAGTTTTTTCCTCGACAACAAGATTTATTTATTTTATACTCTCATAACAATTAAACAAACGATTTTTCTAACCCAAATAAACTTTGAAATAATAATAGTATAAATTGTTATAAAAACGGCATAATATTAAACCTTTAATACTATTAGAATTTATATATAAATTAATATTAATCTTAATAGGTTATCCTTAATAGATTCAATATTAAGCATGTTTACGGTGTAAATTATAAAATGTTTAAAAAACTATTTGGTGATTCATTTCAATTAAAAAAATTTCTCATAAATTATGGAATATTATTTATTATAATATTTTTGATAAAACTAAGATAAATTTTCAGCTTATTATTAACGATACGGATAATTAATTGTGAATAATATGAATAATATTCCATTTTCTTACTATAAGTTATGCAAATTACTTGTTTAATTAAAAAAGTATTTTTTATTACTCGTTAAATTTGTGTTGCCTTACAGTAAATTAATTTACTGCTATTGAACGTGCCTCTCATTTCTTAAGATCACTTAAATTAGTCAATTATGCACTCAAATTTATTATAGAAAATAATTATAAATTTCTAATGCTTATATTCAATTTAAAGTGGACTTAACTCTAGAAAATAAGATTTATGTTCCTGTTATTATTTTTAACGAATGCTAAATTATTAATTGAAATTGAAACTTCATTTGATAATTTAAAACTTAAAATATATTGAAATGCTTTTTAAATACTTATACTTACGAGAGAAGAAATCGATGATAATTAGTTGAAAAATGTTAACATCAATTTAAAAAGAAACTTTGCTTAAATGTAAGTATTTTTATGTGACTGTTCAGCATAAAGAAGATTATAAGAATTGTTGTAAAATTAAACTTTGCTCCACTCTTGAGTAAATTAATGATTTGTTGAAAAATTTGTTGAAATATAAGTTTATGATTACTAATATGCGAAAAATTAATATAAACAATAAATGAACTTCAAAAGTTTTATCACTAAAATTTAAACAATAAACTTCTTATAATTTTACTAATATCCAATTTATTATTAGATAAAGTAATAAAACTGATTAAACCGAATAGGATAAATTTTTTGTGAATTACAGTGTACACAATATAAGCTTTAAAACATAAATGTTTATATTACTCAATGTATATTAAATGTTTGTCAAGTAAATGTCAAAATTTGGGGTTTTTTAACGTGAAATGCAAACAAAAATTTTACGATTAAAATTGAAAAATTTTTTCATGTCTTGATTATAAAGCATAATATTTGCTCATTTTTTTTGTTTATGCATCGAAAAATATTTCAAAATCAAATTAAAGTTAAAATTCGCATTTACTTTGTAAGTACAGTACAGTATGTCTACAATTAAAACATAAACTTTTCAATGACTTTCAAAATCACTTTAAAAATAAAATAAGGCGTTTGGATAAACAAGAGAAATCACACGTTCAAACTCGCATTTGTTCGCTCTAACCTTTTATTTCTTTAACGAAATTTAATGTTCTAAATTTAATTTAGTTGGACGTAAAAGACAGAAAGATTCAATGAATGCAAACTTCTTTATTTCAAATATAAGTGCTAAAAATTGTTTAAGTCTATCTGAACGCAATTTTCATAAAGATCTAAAACCAAAAATGTTTATAAATGACTTATTAACACAAATTAGTTTATTTTTAGGGGTGACTTTTATGGTTTTCGAGATAACAAATAATCATAAGAAAACTGTAAAGTTCAATAAATTTAAAACTCGTGCAACATATACAAAAAAATGTAAAAATAAAATTAATATTTACTGGAATTAAAAATAAAAATGAGAGTCAAAAGATACTGATTGTCACCAGAGTTCTGCCAAATATCGCATTACTTTATTTAAAATTAATTACTCATTAAACATTACTATATTCGAAATACTCAGTAATCTAAAATAAATATCTGAAATTTTGGATTCAGATCTTTAGCAAATTCTGGGAAATACTGTATGTGTCTATAAAGGATAATAAAAATAATTCATTAGTAGTCCAATAAAACGAAAAGCACTTTATTATCAATTATAATTTATTTAACTTATTTTATATTGATTGAAACTATGCATGAGTAGTGAAACAAAATCATAATTACATTATTGTCAATAATAATTGAATCTATCCGTGACTGAATTACGGACACATGCATCAATTATTTAGCTTAATATAAAGACCGAAAATTGCAGACATTTAATTGATTTTAATCAATACATTTTATCATTTAGAAAATGGTTAAAAATAGAACTTAAAATGAAAATCATTAGATATAAGTAAGAGAGTTAAGCAATCATATAATTAATTAATCTATACTCAATAATTTATATGTTTTCCATATTTTTCCAAAATATCTGATCGAAATAATTACAGTAGACTTTTTGATTTTATAATAAGTAAGAGTTAAAAATATATAAAAAATAATGAGACAGAAGATTAATTGAATTTCATATCACGAATCACTAATACCTTTTAATACGGCTCATCGGAAAGCGTGCAAAAGGGTTACATAATACAGTAATACAGCTACTTATATATGATAGCGAAAGAGTTGACAGTAAAATAGAAAACTAGATGATGAATATTCCTTGACTGAGTTGATCATTGAGTGTTAGAGTTGTTGGCAGAATAAAGTAATGCTATGAATATATAACACAATGTTAAAAGAAATTGAATTCCAAGTTTTGTGATAAGGTTTATCTCTTCAGGCTCTTTATGGCCATTATATCGTATGGTTAATCTGTAGTACAAGTTCAAGGCAAACGAATGACACAACTCTACCAAAACCATAATTGCTTCTGAGTATAATTAAGCCTTGAAATCAAAACTATCAAACGATTAATTTTTTAATTTCTTTGCCTAAAGGTTTACTTCCATTTACTTCCATTAAACAATTTAGTTTGCGTGAAATTTTCACATTAATATAACACTTGAAATATTAAAAATCATATACACGTGTAATGTACTGTTTACGCATACCTAAACCTAAAATCATATTAGACATACAAGTACTAAAATATATTAAATTATTATCAATTGGAAAAACGCGAAACACTTATATTGATTCACTTTCTGGTCGCCAGCTCTCTATTATCTCTCATTACATTAATTTCTTTAATGAAATAGTTAATAGTGAATGGTGTTAAATGTAAATTTATATTAATATAAGATTAGAATTTAAAGTTTGATTAATTCTTTTTTTGTAGTTTAAGTCCACAACTAAAGAACCACATATGGAATTATTCCAACACTAAAAATTGTATAAATTATATGATTAGAAAATTTTAATGCAAACTATTGTTAGCACTAATTACAAAATTTGCGCTTACTTTATAGTTAACGTTTTTTAATTTCGCTTTCTCTATAATAGCACCCATTGGAGTTGGAGTAACTAACATTTATAATGAATCGCTTTGAATAAAATGTCATTTAATAGATAATTTAATTTTTTAAGTTTGTGTTATCGGTTTTCTAAGCGAGAGGTGAAACACCTTAACAGTTGTCTATTTGTTGATTTTTAAGTTTAATGCTTTTTGAGGGTTAAGTTTTCATTGAGTTCAGGGTTATCGGTGTGTTTGTGTATTTTTGACATCACAATAAACATTACCAATCAAACTCAACACACAACTCACTCTCAAATTTTGAAAATTTTTATCAAATTTTATTATTTCTTTAATTTAAAAACGAAAAAAAATTACTTAATAATAATAATAATAATATAATTATAATAATACAATAAAATGTTATTAATAATAATTTTAATTTAAAATCAATACAATGATGGAATGACTGTACGAGCTTTTAAATGATTGCTCCAAGTCTTGGATCGAAACAAAATATTTGTGGTGGACTTGATTGGGTGTTCTAAAACTTTATTTATCTTTTAAATTTTTCGAAACAATACGCGATTTTTGTTTTATAAATGTTCGAGATCTAGAGCGTGATGAAAGGCTATTAAATCGGAATGACCTGCCACTCTCCAAAATGGTAAGTTGTGCTGAAACAATCAAACAAATTAGAATAAGTTTTAATTAGTTTTCCATCAGTTTTAATGTATTAAGTTTTAAGTTATAACTTTGTAACAAAAAAAAGAAATAATAGTCAAAAGTTTTCAAGGATAGCTCATGTAAAATATGATGAAGTTTATGCTAACAAAAAAATGAATGATAAAATAAAGAGTTTGAAAATATGAAGGTATAATTGAATAGCGGAACGCTTATTAATGAGCAAAAAAAAGTTATGGATACCTGTTTAGCAGCCATCTCTTCATCCTTGCCATCACCGATAACAATATATGTTCATTTTCTTCCAAAGCGATTAATTATCCTCTCAAAAATGTTTTCTTTCCCATTTGTTAGAAAAGTTAATATTTATACGTTTTTTTATTTAAATGAAACATTTCATCACATAATTCATTAATTATAAGTTTACCAATTTTAGCTGCGCTGTAAATATTCTCAATGACAAAACTCCTGCCACTCCGAAGATCATCACAGGAGTTTTCTGTTGGCTAGCGATAGAACTAGTTCGACACAAATAATAGAAACGCATATAAGAGTAAGCTTTATTTGAGTTTACTGG